>JBDJHY010723951.1:0-15686 GCA_039654485.1 Withania somnifera | reverse complement strand
GAATTGGTGTAGCTGGTAATCTAACTGGTCTCGAGCTGACCCTAGGTCCACTAGGTGCTAAAAATGGATATCCGCGAGACACTGATTTGTAGTCGGCCCTGACGCTCTACGTAGGTGCGGTGGATTTAGTACGTCCTCTAACTCTGAATCGGTCCCTGCCTCAGTCCCTTTATAGGAACCCTAGATACTAGTATAGAAAACTCGCCCCTGCTAACTGAAGACCTCGAATATACCATCTACAAAAGAATAAATGCTAATAAATGAGTTTAAGAAGAGTTCTCAAGAACCACCAAGGAAAAGACGCATGACTCAGAGTCTAGAAAGTGAAGTCCTTTCCTTAAATGACACCATAGCCCCCTGAAGATAAAATACGAACATCATTATACTAATTTGCAGGGCTCTACTTAGACACTTGCTAATGTAACACCGATACTAGTCGAAACATAACAACCCAATTTCTTGGATCATGATGGCACCTTCTATTCTACCAGTAGGAGAACCAACCCGATAGCCAAAAGCCATAAGCGATGGGCTACGACTACAAGTAAGCTACATACAAATATAGTAAAGAAACAATGATAATGGAAATATGGAATAATAAAGATAAAATAATATTACACAGATGATAAAACCCTCAAAAGGCCTGGTATCAATGTATACATGGGCTGTTACGAAGTATATAATACAAGATATAAAAAAGTACAATAGATACATCTATATCGGGGATAAAAAAGAGATAAAAGTTATACAAAAGAGATGCAGGTAACTCAGAACGCTAGGAGCTCACCCTGTTTCCCTTGAAGTCAGCTAGCTAGAACGATCGGCGACGTCAACAACAATAATTCACATTTGTATCTATATCCAAGAAGATACAGAAGTGCAGTATGAGTACAGGTTCCCGAAGAAACAAGTACCCAGTAGTCTTCAAGAACCTACTAGTCACATAATAAAAATAAGGGAAATAAATAACAGGAATAAAAAGAAAATGAGTTACAAAAGCAAATAATCCACCACAAAAGCTAGCTACTTAGATAGAAGTAAGGAAGTAGATAGTGTAGAAATACAGCTAGCTAAAACCACATAAAAGGATCATAGAGCACAATCCGAGTGCGGAAAGGGCTTTAAAATGCCAGAAGAAGAAATAAAATAAAATGCAAAACATTGCAAAACTTACAATGAAATAGAGAAGGTTTATGTCCCGGAAAACGAATGGAAACTCAGATACGGGGTCAAAACAAGCCATTGCACTAATTCTTTGTCAACACTAGATGAAAATTAAATAAGATGGATAAGCTTGGATCAAGGTACAAAAATAGTGGAAATATTTTATGGAAATTTGAGAGAGAGAAATTTACCTACAACGAAAGAAATGTGGACTATACGGCAAGACCAGCTCACCTATATTTCTCCTATGATTCCCTGCAAAACTAATAGTTAGAGAGGGATTTAGAGTGGGAAAATAAGGAGGTTTATGTCTGAAATTCGAGGTTGAACATATTTATACTGACAGATAGCAAACCATCATGATCGTGTGGCAAAGTGTCATAATCGCCTGGCTGGGGATTATTGTTCATCGTGATCACGATAATGAAGCCTGTGATCGTAAGGAAGGAGGAAACAAAAGCACGCGACCATGTAAAGGTTCTCTACGATTGTGATGAGGGAAAAAGTTGAGCTTCGCGATCGCATGACATACCTTCGCGATCACGAAGAAGATGGAAAGCTGCACCAGCTACTGGTTTTTTTAAACAGTTTAGCCAACTTGAAATGGCTCCGAACACCACTCAAAATGTATTCGAACTCTGAATTACGTAAACGAGCTATGCACACACATACACCCCTAAAATAATAGTCCCAACTCAAGACATAGTCGAAATATGGCTACGAGGTTGTTTTGGAGAAATGTTGACTAAGTCAATATTTAGGCCTAAAAAGCCCAAAACTCCAACCAACGCCTTAAAAATACATCCGCGCCTCGGGAAGCAAACCAATACCAACCTAACCCAAAGCCGACATTCAAGAGTCGATGGAAAAATCATATTTCTGATCTGATGCCTCAACCATTGAATGTCGATCCATAAACATTCAATTACCAACCAACTGAAAACTCATAAAATAAGATAAACTCACATCGAAAGCTGTCGAAACCCAACCAAGGGTACACCTAGACAAAAAACCATGTTCTAGATCTAAAGGAAATATCAAAGTTCGCTTCTAAGCTCGTCTTGAAGGAATATTGACTAGTAAAGTCAATGAGTACCTAAGCCCGGACTCTAAAATAGGGAATTCAAGATATATCTCAATCGAACCACTATAGAACCGAACTACCGTCCTAGCAGATCATAAATGACCTGAGGAGGCTACTAGAATACTCTAGAACACACGAAAACATGACACGCATGAGAATAATCATATGGGTCATTACACTTGATTTTCTCTCAGCCAGGCTCTCCACCTTTTTGCACATTTAGATTATTGCATAGTCAAACTTGAAAGTTGTTCTTTTATAGTGGAAGCATCAATCATCATTGCTTGAAGACCATTAATGAGGATGAAGAAAAATGTAGATCACTAGTTGAATAGATCTTGGACTAAGGACATACCTTCTAGGAATTTGCAACACTATCGAGTTTTGAGTTGGACTTTATTTGAGACATTTGGTGTTATTGAAGATTGAAGGAATAGATAAGAGGTAACGTATGTCCCCTCAGGCATGTTAAAATTTATAAATAATGAAATATGATCGAAAAAATAATAATCAAGACAAAAGAATATTACAATAATAGATGTTAGAAAATACTTTAATATGACCCATATTTTTTTTATAATTAAATATTATCTTATCTCTAAGTAAACTGATAAACCAGACTATTAATTTTCCTCCAATTTATGCATATATGGTAATTTCTTTGATAGGAAAAAAATTATTATGAGAATCCCTCAAGGTTAAAGTATTTACCTAAAAGTCCCTAACATAAATATAAATAGGTATGTCACTCCATCAGTCTGACATTCCATTACTGAGATAGGAATAGGCTACAAAACTCCTAAGATTTTGCTACAAATTAAGTTTTTTCTCAAGTAATTTTTCTACCTACACTTGAATAATCATGACTGAAGGTACATACTTGTTTAATAATTGTAGCATTTGGTTTTGTAATATGTGTTGAAATTCAACAATAGTAATATTTGATTTCAAATGTAGTAGATCTTTCAATCTCTATGGATTCCTTAATTCTTCTTTTCAAATTTATTCAAGGACTTTTAAACTTGAGCTTGAATCTTGATGGACTTAATTTTGACTTGTACTTGAATTCAAGGGCTTAAAGTTTTAGCTTAATTTGTAATTAAAATCAAGAGCTTGATCTTGTATTTGATGGATCTTGACTTGCACTTGAATATAAGGACCCGAAACTTGATTTTGAATTTGATGGTCTTGATCCTAACTTGTACTTGAATTCTAGAGTTTGATCTTGAATCTCCTTATTTATCTTTGACACTTGTAGTGAAATAATTGAGTGCTTGTAGCTCTTAGATAAACCTATAATGTTTGATCTACGTGTTTTCTTTGGCGTCTTGTTAGAATTTTAATCTCCTTTTTAAATTATGAGACTCAAATTTTTAGTTGAATGATAAAAGATTAATAACAAAGATAAAACTATTTTAAATCAATCAACTTGAAATGACATGATAATATATATATATATATATATATATGTGTGTGTGTGTGTGTGTGTGTAAGAAATTTAAGCACAAAAAGATTGAACACAACCATAAAGTAAATAAGGAAGATAAAAAATGGTAAAATTCTGTAAAAATGAAAATTGACATTGAGGGTCAATACAAAATAGCTCCTGAGTTGCAATACAAACAAACAATGGTTACTCTATACTAACCTAACTTCTCGATTTATTAAAAGGAAGGATAGAAAGTGTGTTGTTGAAGCCATCTTGCTGTCTTCCTATTCCTGCTTCCTCTAACATGGATTTCTTGAATTATCACCTTGAGTTACATGGATATGATTGATTGGACTTTAATTTATCATGAAATGGTAGGTCATTTTGACATGTGATACAATTTTGTTGGCTTTTTTTTCATTTGACTTGGGATACCATATCATTGCAATGATTTATGTAGGCAGGAGGACCTTTGGGAGTCAGACAAAGTATTATCTAAATAGCAATGATTTATGTTGATAGGTTTTTTTTTTTTGTTGGAACAATAATAAAAATACCTTCCAAATGCTTGATTTGAAATATAATCAATTTTTTAGAATACTGATAATAATAATAATAATAATAGAGACCTATAATATGGCTTGGCTTAGAGGCGTCAAGACATTTATTGAAGATAGTTGGAGTCTCTCTCATGAGCAAATGGTAGAATCAATGATAATTCTATATTCGGGATTCAACTAAGCCACAAAACAAGTAGCATTTAAGAATATTGTTCTTCTATTTTTGAATTGGTGATTTCACATTTTGATCAATATCTCTCAAATATTTTTCATGGGAAAGTGTTTGTTTTGAAGTGCTTCTCTTTTTAAAAATTAAAAACTATTTATAGTATAAAAGTTCTTGTAAAATAAGATATTGATCTATTGGTTCATGAATTTTGTAAGATAAATGTATCTTTAATAATCCAAAATGTATAAACAAAATGAAGTGAAATTTATGAATTCACATTCATTCAATTTAATGAAATCAACACTCTTTTCAAATTTATTATTATAAAATTAATTGAAACATTTATTCTAACAATCCCCCACTTGTTAAAAAAATTGAAATTATATGAGACATTAATCTAGTAACATTCATCAATAATGGTATCTTCTCGACTTGAACCATTAGCTAGTGAAGCCTTTCTAAATTATTGACTGCTTAATGAACAAATCTTGAACTAAGTAATTCATTGAATGAAGTATAAAAATACTCTACACATATTACTATATTCCAGCGAAAACTGAAATCCTTTGACACCTAAGTGCTTTAAGATTTTCTGTTAAAATCTTATTAAAGTGGCCTCCACTTTGCACCTGGCACGGTATTCATCAAGATTAACTTTGCATACTCTGATCAAATAGCCTATGAATTCATTAAGAGAATATAATCTCATCCTCTTTTCTTGAAAAGTATCGATAAATCTATCAAGAGTGATCCTACACACTACAATTGAAATCGGTATATAGAATTATTAAGAAAATATAATCTCATTATTCTTCTTTAGTAGGAATTGATTAATCTATTAAGAGTGTGCTTATTTACTCCAATCGAGATCGGTCTTATAGATTTATTATGAGAAAAGAATCTCAACTTATGTACTCACTCTTTTAGGAAATGGAAATTTAATTGATGTTCTTCTCATTATAACTTTACTTGTTTTTTCCTTTGAACCTAAGATTACATCACTAGGTAGGGTTACCATAAAGTATAACTAATTTATAATATGCTTTATTCCTATACCATTACAAGTTTCTACCACTAACTTTTTGCCCAATCCTTTAGATAAGAATATGCTAAATTAGATATGAACTTCACATATTGAAGCGATATTATGACATCCTCCAATAGTCTTCTCACATCATTGTGTTTGAGATGAACTTGCCTCGACTTGGCATCGTAACAATCACTTGAAACCTAAAATATAGAAGCTTTATTATCACAATAGACTATCAAATGTGGTATTGGCTTACTTTATATAAAAATATTTAACATAAAATGTTTATGCTAGTTAATTTCTTCTCACATAGAAGATATACATATAAATTTTGATTCCATCAATTAGTCATCATCAATGCTAGACCAGTTAAAATATATTCACAAATCACATGGAATTGACATAATAGAGTTTATGTCTTTAAATTCATTAAAATTATATTAGACAATACAACTCATCAGTGAGTTTTGAGAATTATCCTTATGCTTTATACTTTTATTATTCTAAGAGCTTTTCATAATTTGAAACTCAAAGATCATATTGTTCACAAGCATAATCCATTTACTCTTCAAAAGAGTACATCATCATACATATTAATTCATAAGATATCTTCTTCTTATAATGGAATCAATATCATCTTTTATTGATATAAAAATAACATTCTAACTTTCAAATATTGATATGATTTTTATAATTAGTATACTCATATCACTTCATAAATTAAAAGTTTCATGATCTCTATATGCAACATATATGTACACCAATTTTCTTTCAATATAGGTATGATGCTTTAAATATCATATTTCATATCTAATAAAAAGATTGAAATCCTATTTTGATTAACCATCAATGAAAGTGATAAAATATCTCTTTTTATTATGTGACAAAATTCAATTTCATTAATGCCAGTGTGGATTAACCCAATAGTGTGAATTTTGTTCAATTATCTTGAAAGGTTTTTTATTATCTTGCACTTACAACAAGTAAGACACTTAGCAAGATGTTTCCTCTTACAAATAATAACTTATCCATCATTTACCAAGAGTATAATGGATCTTAAATTCACGCGACCTAGACATTTATGTCATATGTCAATAAAATCCATAATATAAGAAGAAAGTATTATCATTTGTCATAATCTCAAAACAATATTTAATATTTCATGCATATACATTATCTTTTCAAATAATATGCTTACTGTTCTTTCATGAACTTAAACTTACATTTTGCAATTATGCATGCAACATATACTATGCAACTCAATTTGCATCTTTTCCCACATAAAAATCATATATTGTCTTTCACCATGTATATTATTTAAGTTTATCACTAAATAATCATCTACCTAATATTAGATTTCATGAAAAATGACAATAGGTAGAGAGAAATGAAGAATAGAGTTTAAAAGATAGAACCTGGATTTTATTGACAATTTTTCTATTGATTATGACATTGATGTTGTCTAAGTGGTCATCTTCACAACCACAGTCAGTAAAATACTTTAAAATTTTGAGACTGACTTCTGTAACACGCTACCACAAGTATTTGATCTCTATCCAATACCAATCGTCATGTTATGTGTGGTAATTCTCCATCAATAGAGTAACAAAGCCTCAAAGAACCTCCTATATTCTTTTATAGAATAAATTAACGGACTTTGATTGACCAATTATGTCTTCAAGATAACATTTCATGCGGTAACATATAGTCCTTGATTTTCTTTTTCACTTTTCCATATGAAGAATCTCCATAGAGATATATTGATTCTATCAAATCCCCCACTAGTTTATTTTTTTTTTTAAATTAAATATTTCGTGTCACCTAACATATGATAAATCACATCCAATGTTTCCACATACTTATTGAAACTTCTGTATTTATATGCACTCTAATATTTAGATTGGTTGTTCAACTCAGAAAGACAACTATCTTAAAATTGTTGGAACAATAATAACAATATCTTCCAAATGCTTAATCTGAAATATAATCAAATTGTTACAATACATATGATAATAATAGTAGAGACCCATAATAGGACTTGCTTGGCTTAGAGGCACGTCAAGACATTTCTTGAAGATAGTTAGAATCTCTCTCATGAGCAAACGAAAGAATCAATGACAACTTTGGCTTCGGAATTCAACCAAGGCACAAAACAAGTAGCATTCAAATGTTGCTCTTCTATTCTTGAATTGGTGATTTCACCTTTTGATCAATGTCTTTCAAATATTTTCCATGGGAACGTGTTTGTCTTGAAGTGCTTCTATTTTCAAAAAATGAAGAACTATTTATAGTATAAAAGTTTTTGTAAATTAAAATATTGATTAATTGGTTCATGAATTTTGTAAGATAAATGTATCTTCAATAATTCAAAACGTATAAACTAAATGAAGTGAAATTTATGAATTCACATTCATTCAATTTAATGAAATCAAAACTCTTATCAAATTTATTTTTTTAAAATTATTTGAAATATTTGTTCTAACATATTTCTCTAATGCCAATACAATAAGTATTCTATTGAGCCGATAGTCTATCGAAAATAGTTAATCTATCTTAAGGGTAAATTTGATTATACATCACCCTTTTCAGATCGCGCTTATGAGATTACACTAAGTATATAGAATTTTGGTAACTAAGTTACTGGCAATGGCTTGTTTATATTTGGCTGTTGGGTAATGGGAGGTAGCTGAAGATCAAGCAGCATTAGCAACATATGTGGAATTTGCAAATTGTGATTGGAGAAGCATGGTGAATATGATGAATATTGTTGTTGAACAATTTGATTGGATACTGACATGTATTACTCCCATTCAGTTCACCAAATATTTCAAAATTGCAAAGATGAGTCAAGAAAATATTATGCCAGAACTAAAAGTCTAAAACTGCTGAAGTCATGATGAGTACACTTGGAGGTAACTACTACTAACTTTGTCGTGTTTGTCATCATTGGTTAACATATAGGATTAAGGGTGTGTTTGGTACTATGGGAAGTATTTTTTATAAAAAATAATTTTTTTAAAAATATTTTTTTAAAAAATAAGTATATTTCTTATTTATTTTTTAATATTTGATAAATAAGTAAGAAAATATTATCTTATGAGTAATATATATTATCTAGCATACTATAGAGTCGAGATGGATGGAGAGTTGTTTTTTAATATTTGATAAATAAGTAAGAAAATATTGTCTCATGAGTAACTATACATTATCTAGCATACTATAGAGTCGAGATGGATGAAGAGTGGGGTTAGGTGATGGATGATAGAGAGGAGACAATAAACTTGAAATATCACTTATGCAATTTGTTTTTCTTACTTCAATGAGGGAAGTCATTTTCCTTATTCTTAAGAAACTTATTTTCCTAAATAAAATATTCTTCAAATATTTTGACCAAACAAACATAAGAAAATTGAAAAATATTTTTAAAATTGTGTAGAAAAAATTGAAATACACCATAAGTCTATTTTATGCTTCATGTTTTGAATTGTGTAGAAAAAATATGAACGTTATGGCGTGTTTTCGAGGAAGAAAAAATTTTTTATGAAAAATAAGTGATATTTTTGCTGCTTCTTTTTTTTGTGTGTGTGTTCGATACGTAATAAGAAAATTTAAAAGAATTTAACAATCTATTTGTTCATTGAAGCAGCTGTGAGGTTAATGAGTCCCAAAACAATTTATAGTAGGAGTAGCAACAACATTATTGGCATCAAATTCAAAGTTGGCTTATTCCACTTGTGAGTATTATATCCTTTTAATTATTCACCTTTTGTATATTATTCTTCTAATTAGTTAAGTCATAACATATATGTATATATTAATCTGTTTGAATTGATTGTACAGGATGAGGTGTGTTCTTGCTATAATCTTTTGCTAGAGACCAACAGGCACAGACTTGACAAAATAAGCTGATCTTCACTACTTTCATACATGCAAATTAAAGGTATCATGAGAACCAAAACGCCAGATAATATTTAGCAATAATTTACTGTTGTTGACTTTACGGGGAATATTGTTGTTGTTGTTTCTCAAGAAATATTAATATGACATGGGTTTTAGTTAGCTGCTTTGTGTTATATTTTTGGACACAACCAGAAATATCATGAAATAATCTGTTACTATGTATTGACTTTAGAAGTGTCAAAAGCATATAAAAGAGGTCCTAACTTTCCTGTTAATCTTTCATGGACTATAAATGGGATTTATTTTAAAAGTTTTCATCAACCTCTTCCCCAACAACAATATATTTAATAAAATCTCATAATTGGTATTTTGAAGAGGATTGAGTGTTCGCACAGGACTTATCCTTGACATCTGTTTTGCGGAGGCAGAAAAATTATTTAAGAAAGACCCTTAGCTCGAATGCAACAAATCAAATAAGGTATGAAAAAGGAACCGTCAGTGGATAAAATATAGTAACCTCTTTCGATCACCATTTATTAATATTTCATTTAGAAAATCAGCATCCTATATTTACTATTCATAATGTTCAATGGCAAATTTAGTTGGCGTTTGGCCATAAATGCTAGATATCTTTTACTTCACTTAAAACGTATAAAGTTGAATAGTTCTGATTGATTATAGTTTGCTAAAGACAGAATAGAGCATTTTATTTGGAATTTATGAAGATGATTGAAAAATAATTTTGGAGCAGTTTTCCAAATTTGGAGTCCAACTTCAAGTTAGATTTGGAAATTTCATAACCAAATACAGATTTTAGAATTAATTGAATAATTCTCATAGCCAAACGCATCTTTAGCATTTGAACTTTACGAGTTTGGCATGAAGTTTAACTACACCCCATTTGATTTACCTAATTTGAAATCTTTATGCATACTAAATACGTAAAAATGTCAATGCGTTGTCACGATCCCAAAATAAGGTCATGATGACGTTTACCAAATCCCACCAATAGACAAGCCTATTTCCTAGCCCGGAGCAACAAGCAATGGGTTGTGACTCAGAAATACAGCAAATCAAGACAAGAGAAAAACAAGAGAAGAAAAAAGAAGAAGAGAGCAAGAGAGCAAGAGAACAAGAGATAGAACAACACCCTAAGGCCCAAAACCTGGTATCAGTAGTAGAGAAGGCATTTATGTGCAACACAGAGAACCTGCTCTAAATAAAACCTGATATAAGCTGACCCCGACTACAAGCGGAGATAGAGATATTGCTGGTGGAGAAGAGCTTCCCAAACGCCTCTCCGAAGACTCCCAAAATATGGTACGACATGAAAAGTATTGTCAAAGATAACCCGTACTAAAATCTGCATCCTGAAAAATATGTAGAAGTGTAGTTTGAGTAGTAAATATAACAGTTACCCAATATGCGTCATAGGTCGACCGGACATCCATAAGATATAAATAATGTAACAGCTAGTAAGAAACTAAGACAGGCCAACAGCAGCTAAGAGCAACAAAACTAGCTAAAGCAAGCAAAGTTTAAATCGGGACTATAAGGCAGCAACTAATAACAACACGCTAAGGTACGACGATGATACACGAACCTGAAGCTCCAGCGCAATAACTAACACAGAAATCTATGAAGTACAAAAAGAGCTAATGAAAGTAAAGCAAGTCACACTATACAAGCTAGACATAACACGTAACGTAGGCATAACTAAGTAGATACGCAAGTAAATCCCCAAATGGGCTCCCACATACCAGAGGAAACATTCAAGAAAAGGAAAATTAAACATAATCTGACAGCACTCCCACTGAACAGTAGGTACATCTAAACATCCAAGGGACCCAACGTGACATTCCTCTTATGCCCCATGGGTACAATCAAGAGCGAAGAAATGCAATGCAAAGGGGTGTTGAGGAAAGTAAATAAGTGTCTGCACGCATCTTCCCCCAGGATGTGCCCATGTTAAGAAGGACCCATGGGAGACATCTTTGTATACCATTACTCCCCCAGTATACCCCTTCCTCAGTCTGCGCATAGCGTCCGACGCGTAGCCGTCCAAGCCGGCTAGGCCCGTAAAGGGAATCATCCCGCATGCATAATCCTTGTATCAGTACCAGTATCATCACAATAATACCAAGTATCAAGAACCCGAGCCAACTGGTATAAGTTTCAAGTGTCAAAAATCCGAGCCCAACTCGTATATAATATTTCATTTGAAAATCCATAGTACCACATATCCAGTAATACAGTGACAATCTATAAAAAAAATATGGTTTAGTAGTGTGAGAAAGTAGCTTTATAAAACCCAACAGTCGTGGAAGGTATAAGTATAATATAAAACTCACTTTCTGGTTATTGTAATGAGTGGTCGTGGAAAGTATACGTATAAGTAAGCAACTCTTTCAGGCATTAATCTGATAGAAATCTCAAGTTATTATTATTATATTAGGCAGTGAAAATCAGGATCCAGTTTGATCTCATTCAAGTAACCGGTGCATGCTCGTATCACAGAAAACATAGCTCAACAGTCTAGATTGGTCAAAGGCCACGGGCTAAATATGAGTTTCAGCAGTCTCGCTAACAAGCTCCAAATGTAGGTTTTTCCTTCCCTAGCCAGACTATGATCCAAAGTGTTGGATAAAGCATGCAAGAGGTACTAACACAGTAATACCAATAAATAAAACAATATCTAAGAGCTGACAATGGCACAGGATGAGAATCACAGTATAAAATTGGAAACAGACTAATAATCCATCCCAAAACTAGCAATTTATGTCACTTATACCTTACCAAGTCTAGTCTGGGAGGGAGTAAGTCGTACCTACCTGGCGCCGACGACAATCTCGGAGACAACATCGAATACCCAAATTCCGTAGAAAGGTCCAGAGCAACACGATACTATCAAAACAAAATTCCAGGCATCAAGACGATCACTCTAACAATTTATAAAAATTGGAGATATACTCATCTCAAGTTAGCCTACCAACAAGAATACATGTTTCGTGTCCATTTCCTGAATTGACCTGATGTCGAACTACCGAATACGAATTCATGACAAGAAAACCATAAAAATACCATAATATACCAAACTAAATGCTCTACAAATAACTTAATATACGGTAAATTAAATCTTTAAAATAAAGAGATCATGCCATGAAGAAAAAAAAAAGAAGAACACTTAAATACCTCAAATCCGAGCTCTGACTTGAGTTAGAAATTCTTGATGAATTAGATTGTGGAGGGAATTACTAGGTCTTGCTGAGACAAATCTTCAAAGACTAAGCTTTTGATTACTTGAGGTGAGATAGTTGTTTGGATACAGTTCCTGAATATTACCTGAGGTCTACTTCTGTGAATTCAAGTAAGGATAATTACGAAACTATTATGTACACTTGTGATGCGGAAGGTTCTTTTGTTAGATGGAGTTCATAGGGATCTTTTATATGGAATCACGTAATACAAAAGATGTAACAGTTGATTCCTTAACCTTATTTTTGGAGTTATCTCCTAATAAGAGTATATAATATAGGCATATAAGGCCATTACCTGTAGCATACACGTATTAGACTATTACACCGCACACATTTGGTCCACTTATATTGCTACCTAATAGTTCTTATCAATATTCCTAAATTATTTTATTAATAAATGGGCATAATTCAAAAAACACAAAAGAAATTATTATGATATTGAACATAATACATATTATCATATGACATATCTATTGGGATTTTCATTTTGGATTAATTTACAAGAATGAAAAATGGATAAAAATAGAAAGTGAAGTGAAATATGGAGGGAAAGAAATGGAGGTAAGCAATCTTATGCTTATATTGAATTTTACTTCTTCTAGCTAATAGTGAGCTAAGAAGAAGTAGTGTCTTGTGCCATCGTCGTCGCTCGGCTTCAGCTTCAAATTATTTGATGTGAAAAATGAGCTAAATATTTTTTCTTTGAATATGCGGACCGCGCATTTGATTATGCGGACTGCATACTAGGTCGCATAGTAAATAAGTGTGACTGTTCGAGGTTCTGTTTCAAAATACTGACTCGATATGCGGACCACACATCTGCTTATGTGAACCACATAAAGCAGATAGAATTTTCCATGCCACTAGTTCTATATGCGGTTTGATATGTGAACTACACAATATGTGATTGTGTGGACCGCACATGTAGTTTTGTGGACCGCATACCTCCAAACCAATGCAACCTTTCTCCTGAAAAAGTTGCAACTTTTCTGAATCTTTGTGTCTCTTTCGAGGAGGCATTTTGTGGCCATATATATCTGATCCTTCCTCAGATATGAAGTAACAAATGCAATCATATTCTTCTACATTTCTTACTCAAATTATCTTGTGTGATTTAGTCTGTTGAGTGAGTTCTTTGTTCGACTGAATTTGAGGTACCGTTATTTAATCAAAGTTGATCATTTTATTCTAGGAGATCTATTCCTTAACCTCGGGTACTTGAGAGGAATAATTTCCTTAAGGACACACTGTGAATTCAGTGGGCTTGATCATACTTCTTGTTTTACAATTTTTCTTGAAATTGTTGCGGTATTTTTCATGTTTAACATTCTTGTTTAAGTTTATTGATGTTTTTATGTGGTTAAATACTTTGTTAGTTTATGTTTGAACAAAGTTATTATTCTTGCTAAATTTGCATTCTTGTTGGTTCTTGTTTATAAATACAAATATACATTCTTATATATATATATATATATTTCGAACAACAATCTTAAGAAAATTATCGTTATATTTGTATTTTGGTTCTGGAGATTAAATCATTTTGGTTTCCACTCCATTTGAACTTATAGTCTGATTCGAAGAATATAGAAACTCCATCAGATTGTTCAAGTTCATACAGTTAGCAATTGAAAGAATATAAGAACTTCATCGTTAAACTTGAGAACATATTTGTTATTCTTTTGGTTTGAAGAGTATAAAAACTTCACCAGTTGAATAAATTTGCCTATCTAGTTAGAACAATATATAAAATTCACTGGATAGTTGGTCTATTCAGTTTGAAGAACATAAAAACTTCACTGAATAGTGTGTGATTAATCGGTTTGAAGAATATAAAAACTTCACTAATTCTCTAATTCTTTGGTGTGTCAAATCTTACAGAATTGAAAATGATGATGAATCAAACAGATCAAGTGAGTCATACTATGATGAATGAGGTTGACACTACAATAACAACCAATGCGTCATCAAGACGTACGGTTATTGTACCTATGATAACTACGACTGAAAAGCCCGAAAAATTCACAGAAATTGACTTCAAGAGATGGCATCAGAAAATTTTCTTCTATCTCACAACTCTAAGCTTGCAACACTATCTATATAAATGAAAATGTTCCTATCCTGGTAGAAGGAACTCCTGACGCAAAAGTTTGTAGTAACGGAGTGAAACATTCAAATTTTCTATGCAAGAAGTACATATTAAACAACTTAGAGGATGGCTTGTACAATGTTTTCAGGGTTTGTAAAACTTCAACAGAGTTGTGGTGTGCTCTAGAGAAGAAATACAAAACTGAAGATGCTGAAATGAAGAAATATGTGGCAGCACGATTCTTGGACTTCAAGATGATTGACAACAAGAATGTTATGTCACAAGTCCAAGAACTACAAGTCATCATTCATAACCTCCTCGCAGAAGGTATGGTCATAAATGAAGCATTTCAAGTTACCGCATTTATTGAGAAGTTGTCTCCTTTATGGAAGGACTTCAAAATCTACTTGAAACACAAATATAAAGAGATGACGCTTGAAGACTTAATTGTTCATCTGAGAATTGAAGAGGACAACAAGACTGCGGAAAAGAAGACAAAAGGGAAGTCAACAATATCAGAAGCACATATTGTTGAAGAAGCACCCCGAAAATCAAGAAATAGGAAGAAAGCATCTGGACCAAAGAATTTTTCAAGCAAGAAGAAGTTCAAAGGAAATTGCTAAAGTTGCGGCAAGTATGGTCATACAGCTCTAGATTACTGGGCTTCAAAGAGAGACAAAAAAAAGGATCGAGCGAACATGACAGAATCAAATGAAGAAATTGAAAACCTGTGTGCCATGTTTTTAGTATGCAATCTGGTTAGCAATCCACGGGAATAGTGGATAGATTCTGGGGCCTCCCATCATGTTTGTGCCAATACGGATTTCTTTTCATCGTATGCTCCTGCTAGACCCGAAGAGGCCGTTTTCATAAATAACCCTGTTACTGCAAAGATTGAAGGAATAGGCAAAGTATGCTTGAAATTGACATCCGACAAGGTGGTGATTTTGAATAATGTCCTTTATGTTTTTGAAGTGCAGAAGAATTTAATCTCTATACCGCTTCTA
>JBDJHY010723733.1:2659-15689 GCA_039654485.1 Withania somnifera | reverse complement strand
ACTACTTTATTAGTATCAACCAAGACAATACATTTATACACATCGTTCAACTACAACTCTATCTACACAATAAAAAAATACTACTAAACTATTAAACTATAAAAAATTTATAAATAAAAATAAACATAAACATGCTAGTTTTACTAGATAGCATGTACGAGGGAAAAGATACATGGCAACAAAAACCCTCAAGCAAATCAAAACAGAATCAAAATACAAATAAAAATAAAAAAAAAAAACTAAATAAAAATACACAAATAACACTAATCCAATGAAGTATTCACATTAAGCTTCACCTAATACCATAAATGAAAATTAATCCCAAAAAGTGCACAATCTAGCATCAATATCAAACAACAATAGCTATGGGCTACACCACCCCCAACTTAAAAACATGGCAGTGTCCTCACTACCTAATTTCAAAATAGAATTTAAAAGAAAAAAGGTTAAGGTCTCACTGGAATAAAATCACTCTGAAGCAGAGCTATTGGGTCCCTCAAGGAATAGATCATCATCATTCTCCTTATCATCATCGCCATCCAACCCTGATCCGTATAACTAGCAAAGTGTGGTCATTATCTTAGTCAAAATTTACTCTTC
Source organism: Withania somnifera (assembly GCA_039654485.1). Lineage (NCBI taxonomy): Eukaryota > Viridiplantae > Streptophyta > Magnoliopsida > Solanales > Solanaceae > Withania > Withania somnifera. The sequence continues at coordinate 15,089 of JBDJHY010723733.1, read as the reverse complement.
TTGCTCTCATGTTCTCTCATCCTCTTCTGTCGCCTCTCTACCTTGTCCAACCTTTCATTTAGATACTCTTGATCTCGAGCCAAAGTATCCAAGGTAGGCCCGCAGGTTGTCATTGTTGGCTGTGAGGAGGATCTCTCTCTAAGACCTATAGGTAAACTTTCCACAAGTTGGTGGATCTGAGAATCCATACCACATACCTAGGTAGAAATATACCTATATATCGAAAGTCCTATTGGGAGTGGCATCATGGCTAGTGAATCCACACTAGATGACTCTCTCTTGGTGAATGTGTCAAAATAAAGGGATGTTACATCGATCCTTCTCTTCTTAAAGACACTCTCTGCCACTTTTTTCTTCATGGGATCATCATTTTTGGGCCTCGCTCTCTGTCATCGTCTTTCTTCTCCACCCCCGCCTGATAGCATAACTATGTAATAAGGGATGGGAAGAATATACTTTTTGTTCTGTTGACCACTACCTCGTGCATCTGCTCTATAATCAAATTCCCAACTCAACTAGGAAGACCCTCCATAAGAGCACATATGATTATCTCCCTATCAATTGTCACATCTGACTCATTTTTAGAGGGGACCACAAAAGCACAGATAATGCTAAGCCACGTCCTTATTTTGGCTGTTAATTGGGAAGACTCTATTTTTTACTTTGTTAAGATCTATCTCAACACAACCCATTCATGAAAGTATCTCACAAATATACCTTCACCCATATCTTTGATTGTAGCCTTATATGTTGCATTGTCAGCATTCGGCAATTAGTAATATGTGTTTATGGTTTGAGGGTTGAACTGACCAGTTTTCCCCTAACTGTCACTACTAACTCATTACCAAAGCCTGTTTCCACTGTGTTGTCATAAAACTCATAGACTACAGTGACATTTGTTGCTTCAGGCTCTGCTGCAAAAACTATCCAATCCATAGTCTCTAATCTTGCAAACACACCCGGCATAGATGTCGCAAGATTTTCAAGAAGAATTCCCGCTCCTTTATTGTTTTTTTCGAGCGGATATGATCATATTACTTCAAGTATTTGAGGTATGTTAAGATTTTTTGGTCATAATAATCATCATTGGCAATGCAATCAAGAACATCTTGCACACTTTTGATATTGTCGTTGGCCATTATTGAAGCAAAAGTACCTATAAAATAAAGACACATTCAAAATACTTTTTTATAAGCATGTGTAGTAATGTATTATAAAGCCTTTTTTCCAAACAAACCTATTCAAAACTACAAAAGCAAGCCTATGCGGAGTTAGAGTTTACCAGCACTCATTGTACATATCGCAATCATGGACAAGCCAAACACTTTAACATAGCCTCAAGCATTTTGTTCTTCGAGATCGTGTAAGGACGGAATGCGATCGCGAATAAGGAGATATTTTTACCATCGTAATAAAATGGGATGCAATCACGTAGTTCTGCATATTTCTAAATTTTATTCTTTCAGTTATTCATTGAACACATGGTGGGCACAATTTTGTTGTCTATTTTTACACATGATTTTCTTTATTTCGACCACATTTCACTCCACACTTGCAATCCACCCAAACCAACATTATTAACTCCTATTTTCTAACAATCAATCATAAAAAATCAATAAAAACTAGTCGTAAGAAAAATATAGTCATCAAGGTATTTGTTCCGCATAATTACCAAGAAGTTAGTGTTCAAAAATCAAAGGAGGGATTAGAAACATACCTGTATAGTGATGACACAATTCTTTAACACCCAATTGGACCTTAAGTACGAATTTTAGAGTTCAAGTTTTTCAAGGGTAAAATTTTAGGAGATTTTACACTTAGCCATTTTTTGGGTGTGGAAACTGTTTAAATACCTGGAGTGCTAATACCAATGAGATCAAGGAAGAAATCCTCGCGATCACAACATGTTGGCATTTTTGACTATGAGATCGCGTACGTTTCCCACAAGATCGCGTCTCTAGAGAATTTATACCTACGCAATCGCGTGACTGTGTAACATGACAGCATTGCCTACCGTGTTTCTCAGGTGCAAAATCCTTTCCAGCTTACTAGAAAGCTAGTTTTAGTCCATCAATCTGCACTTTGTCTCCTTGTGTTGGGAAGAAATCATCCAACCTATTCAATTTTCCTTCACAAAAACTCACACTTCATGGATTAGCCAAAAATAAAACATGATACGAACCTAAAAACTACAGAAAAATAAAAAATGCAACTAAACATCAAACTTATGAAAACCAAAAACTTAAATTTACCATCCACCATTTGACAATTTCTCCATTTCAAAAACTTATATGTTCGTCCATATTTTATGGGACTACGATGGACAAGCAAAAAGGTTAATACTTAAGTACTATATTTTGCACTTCTTCGCCTTTGCATGAGGGATATTGTTTTGACTACTTTGAGTAGAAAACTCACCCCCAGATGAACTAGAATTTTGAATCATAATATACTCCACTCTTTTGCACACTTCTAGGCTCATCTCATAAATCTCAGTACCCTTCAAAGAAATATTTGTGTTGGGTGCATTGCAAGGCTCCATTGTCTCCTCTATGTCAATCGAGGCTTCATCGTCCATGGATAACAACCCAACATCAGTACTTCCCATCCTTTGGTAGAACATGTCATATGTCTCGATATATAAATTCAAGTTGTCTTCCAAAGTGAAGGTGTCAAATTCAAGTTGCTCTATCCCTTTGCATAATTCCAATTGGCTAGTCAAGAAGTCTTCCATAGCCCGTAATGTGCATTCAAGGGCATGTATAAAATACTCAAATGCCTAAAGCATATCCTCAACTATTTCTTCTTGTGACATGGGTAATACCATGAGTCTACACTTTAAGATCCTTGACAATAGGGTTGGCAACCATCGAACACACTCTTGAACAGAGATGCCATAGTAACAAAATAACAAAAAATCTATCTAACACAAGAAAAAATAAAAAAACACATATTCATAAATTCAAATTAAAGAAATTACATCTTAATTTCCAAACGAAGTCAATACACCAAATTGTTCCCTAGCAACGGCGCCACTTTTTGATAACTCTAAAAGTTACACTTCAAAACCAATACAAAATTAATGTAGACGTTGTCAAATATAATTACCCAAAAAAGAACCAGGGTCAATCCCAAAGGAACAATATGCGAGGAAATCGAGTAAGAATAGGAACTAAAGTCCCACGACTGTAACTTGAACGAATAGAATATGATATGTGGGACAACGATAGAATAAAAGGCATAAAGTATGAATTATTAACAAGTTTTGATCAATGACTTCATAATGCAAAGATAGCAAGTAACCAAACTAGGGAAATTTATATCATCAATGATCCATCTAAAAAGATTATAAGATGCTATGGTCTTACAATTCTTCCTAAGTACAGAATTATATATAAAGCCAACGCTATTTATGTAAGTGTTTTTCAATCTTTAATCCTAGATAAGTCTCTTTCACACCAGGTTAGGGATGTGAAAGAGTGTGTTTTCCTTATCGTGGTAACTCAAGATGATTACTCTTTCTACAGTAGAAACTATTAGACAAGTGTTACTGCCCTAAACTTCTTATCATAAGCTCAACACCTAGTTTCAACCAAAGGGTTAGTGCTAGTTAAACCTAGGCAAGTTCTAGTGTTTGTGACCACTGAAAATCAGTCTTTATGTGGAGATTATGTTTGCATGCACTCATGAAGATGCAAGGACTAAAACATTCATCGACTTAATTGTACAATAGTTAAAACCAAAGAATAAGATAATATTAAAAACCCAATCTAAATCTAAATATTGCATCAGATACTTCTACAAGATTTAAATAAGAGTAAAAGTCTGCACACACTCAGAATAAATAATAAAAGCTAGGGAATAAGATTTGGGTAAAGAATATTGCAATACAAAGCTCTAAATCTCTAGCCCTAGGTGTAGATGGTTGGTTTCAAACTACCCTTAGATATGTTTTTACCTAAAGACTGTCAAAGATCTGCCCAAGATTAATTTTAAAAATGACCTTCTCCAGTTTATATGAAGAATCGGCTCAGTTATGTGAAATTTCAGAACAATCCAGTCGCCTAGCACTAATGTACTATGTGTCACATCATATCCTTCGACAATCTTGAGATGCTATATTTCATCTTATTGCGATCGCATAGGTCTATCTGATGGAAGATCACAATCGCCTTCATTAACTTTGCAATCACAAAGAGTATTTGACCGTTGACTTTTTCTTCTATGTGATCACATCTCCTTTCGTTAAGATCACAAAGAGTATTTTGTTGCTAGTGTTCAGTAGACTCTGTTTTCTAGTTTTTAGCCATAATTTATCATTATGCACCTATTTTTCATGGTTATGGCATAATACCTCAAAACATCAATTTAGCCCATTAGTGACACTATTTTGCATGCTAAGACAATTAATTTCCTAGAAAAATAAGTGCAAATAAAGTGAAATTTCACCACACATCATACACTAATGAAATATCAAACACTAAGAGGAGTGACCAACACCACTTGTGTTTCACTTTTACCATAAAAATGTAGAACCCAATAAAGACGGTAGAAACCTATCAATAATCAAAGTTAATGACATCCTTGATCATACTTTATCGTCAATAGACTATTCCATACATAAGTCCTTTGCAATATAAAGGATCGATGTATTTGATACACAATTATGAATCAACTACGAGTCTTGATGACAGTTCTAATCACCAGAGAAATCTCAAAAACAACCATGATCCCAAGGTAGACCACATATGTAACCCATAAAGTAAACTACTCCACAACCAGATAATTTCATAACATCCCAAAGTCATGAATGCAATAGTTAAATGTTTACTGTTGACGTCAAAACTGTGATATCTAACACTTCCTTGGTAGTTAGCAAGAAGGTAACTAGTAGATTGCCCAATTTCCCATATGCTATAGTATTGATGAATCAAAACCCACAAATATACATCATCCAATAAAATAGGTCTGTACTATCTTAGAAATCCATTATCTGTTAAGTTAGTGAATCCTACCCCATAATCAGTCTCAATGCACATACATTCTTGGGAAATCATGCAAAATCCCATAAATGTCATCTCCAATATTTCCATAGTAAACTCAAATCATTCTATTGTTCTCTTGGACACACATTAAACCTACGAATCCTTAGGATTGGCATATTCTTTTCTATCATATAGTTTCCCTGAATCAAGACAAGTACCACAAAGAAGACATACCCATTCGTAAGGTCGTTCTTTCCTCCTAGCCACTATGATCCCCTTTTGGATTACTCATAAAACTGTACATCTAATACCAACACCGAACTACTCATATTATATGACTTCCATGACTTGAATCCTATTTGAACATAATACTTGATTTGACCATAATCATAGCTCCACACACTTTGGATCTATTAAACCCAGCACTTCTACCATGGAATATTGATGAAATCCTAAAGTAAACACTAAAAAAATTTTATCACACCACTAGCCCCTCACTTAACAACACCCATATGAAAGTCGACTCTACCCATGCACCATAACTCAATAGAGCATTAACATAAAACTGGTGCATATGACCTACCACTAAAGAAATAACTCAGTAGACACACAGATAGCTATAAGAAAAAATTGAATATCATATCAAGGCCAAATGCACAATATGAAGATATATAGGAAATAGTAGATCCTGAATCAATTACTCAAAGAATGTCGAAGTATGGAACCATACCTGTAATAATTGTGTCGGGAATCTCTACCATGGTTCTACCCAAAAATGCATAACATTGTGTAAAATAACCACTATACTGGGTTGTAGCATGGCTCAAATCTCTGGTAGTCCGATGTGCACCCCTACCATCCCTACCATCCTGCACATCCCCTCTACCTCTAACCAAGGGTACGAGTGTTATAGTTGGAGCATGAAAAGCCTAAGATGTCAGTGGTGCCACCCTTGATAATCAAAGGGGAAAATGTCTCATAATATGCCCAGGGTAAATATATCAATAACAAGATTTAGGAACTGATAGCTATTGAGAATAACTTTGAAGGCATGAATAACCACCTTATCCTGGAAACCTTTGATAAGACCCAAGAGGACTCTATGATAGACTAGATGCACTATAAACAGTATGACTAGAGTTAGTAATTCGTAATGCATCCATAAGCGGTACGCAGTGTTGGTAATGTCTATAATGTTGAAATAAATCCATTCCTCTAGATGAGGCACCTGAAAACTGACCAAAGGAACTAGGCCTCTTGCCCCAATTATCATTGAACCAATCCCTATACAACTACTCAAAACCTCTAGCAGCCTCGATCACCCTCTTCAAAATGGCTCCCTCATACTGGGAGGCTAGAAATGTTTATACCTTCAAAGGATTAATTAACCCTTTCATGAAATTATTGTGTTCTCTCTTCCATCAGGCAAGATGGCTAAATCATGTCTAGATAGATTGTACAAATAGGACACATACTTGTCCACTATCATACTACCTTGTTCAAACTCATCAAACTGGTGGAGGAGGCTATACCTCATGCTCTATGATACATATATATCAACAAAATATCGATAAAATGCCTCCCAAGTCAGTTGAGGAGATCCAACAGGTCTATAATCAATATAGGAGTGCCACCATTGTCTGCCTGGTCCCCTAAGATGTAATACAGTATAATCCACCCAACTAGACTAAACCAACCCCACACTTTGTAGTAGGTCGTGACGTATAGTAAGAAACTCATATGGGTCCTCCTCCTGCCCATCCTAAAATTAAGGTGGTTCTATCTTACAAAACTTTATGAATCACCTCTATTAGTCATCAGAGATCTCAGTTATGAAGGCACCCAGAATCCTAACACCCTGAATCTATAACTCATGGGTTTTGTGACAGATCGATAGTTGTCTCACTTTTCCCTAAACCAAAGGAGGTTGTCTCGATAGAATCTGAACTATGATTTTCTTACCCACCTTGATAGGAATAACTAGTGGTTGGATCCCTGGATCTTGAACCACTAGTATAGCTCTATGATATAAAGTTTCCTCTCTAGATATGGTATGTGAACCCTGTAGTGTACCTCCCTGTGTTGTTCTCTTCAAACCCCCTAAGACTATAATAAAAGTGACTTCTTGTAGTAGGGCTTAGGGTCTTTCCCTCTTCTATCTCAATCTCCTGCTCAAGGTAGGCAGCTCTGGTATGACCTCTCATTGGGGATTTCCCCTAGACCTTCCTCTCTCTCAAGATATATCCTAGACTCTACATCAAGCAGTGAGTTTCAGAATATCATGCTCATCTTTGTAAATGGTAGCTCTAGTCCTCACCATCTGCCAAAAAATATGCAAGTACTTAGTACATGCAAATCAACCTTGCTAGATTGAAATAAAATAATAAAGAGATATTTTCCTAGAGTTCTGTAGCCTCTCGAAGATAAGTAACGGAGGTCTACGCACCGATCTGTGAGACTCTACTAAACTTGGCTTATATATAGTGGGACCTATGAACCTAGTGTTCTGATACAAGGTTGTCACACCCCGAAATCCAAACATGATGGAACTTATCTACCCACCTCAATAGTTCAGCCAAACTATCAATAAATTAAAATGGAAATGAAGGTAAATGCAAAACAAAATACATAATTGGGGTTATAAGAGGAAATCTCAACTAAACACCCAAAACAAGGTTACCATTATGTATAAGCCACTACTAGAGTTATTACAACAACATATAGACTCGATACATTATTTAATAAGTAAAGACATCACTAAACAAAAAGAAATCTGGAGGAGCTCTCTGGTAACCAAGGATTAGATTGTCAGCTACCTTAGAATGCTCCATAAATGCCCTGGACTAAATCTAAGAAGTCAGTCACAAAGTCCTAAGCCCTGAACCTACATAAGAGAGCAGAAAAAAATCAAGGAGCGAGTATAAAACCATAGTACTCAGCAAAACCCTCAGCTGGACTAACAATAAAATGGAAGTAAAACTACTAACATCCAATAAAACCTCCCATACTAGTACCTGCGCACAGTTTATATACAATAGGCCAAAAATAAATACAAATATAAATATTTATAAGATCCTGAAAAGTAACAGATTCTAAATATTTCCACAGATTCAAATATGAGTCTCAAATTAAGACTACAAGTACTACCAACAGTCTTAAATCTTTTCTAGAAATCATATAATATCAAACGGTTGACAAGTAATCAGATAATCTCAAGTTATCACTGACTACCAAGTAATCTCAAGTCATCAACAAATAATTAGATAATTCTCAATTCCAAGTAATCTCAAGTCATTAGCAATTAATCAGATAATTCTCAAGTTATCATCGAATGCCAATTAATCTCAAGTCATAAGAAATTAATCAGATAACTCTCAAGCTATCACCGAAAGCCAAGTAATTCAAGTCATCAGCAAATAATCATATAAATTTTAGCAAAAACTCGTAACAAGGTCAATGCAATGCACAATGTAAATAAAGGAAATACATGTCTATCCTATGTACACTCCTCTTGTATATATCTTTTAACATCACAGACCAGGACCTATTAGGGCTAGCTATGATACATACATCCTTAGTACACATATGTTGTCATATCTTTGCATGTCACATACCGGGACCCATGGAGGCTACCTAATCCGTGCACCTATACTAGCGAGGTACCCACTCCAGAACCATTATGAAAAGGTTCCACAACCCCAATATTTGTATTATCCAATCATTAAAATAATATTCAAGTTGTGTATATATTACCACAACAACAATCTAAATATGATAGAGTCATCTTAAGAATAAATAATATCCTCAGATAATTCATATGAAGTAGCTATTTATCTCAAGGAACAAGTATATCGATCTCTCTTAAGCAATCACTATCAAGGATATCTTTTTTATTTAAAATTATACTCAATGGGCATCACATTTTTATTATAAAGGTATCAATAAATCATCAAGGGCAATATCAACAATAGTACATAATTAATCTGCAATTCCAAAATCAAGATGCCATATTTATATCATATTAGTCAATTCAAAGAAACTTAATTCAAATCAAATGAATGCTTCAATGATTCATTTATATCATCTTAGACTCAATAGGGCATCATATTTGATTTTTTTAAAAGCCTTTATCAAGTCATTACAGGAAATGTCTATACAAAAATGAACCAACACAATTAATACATCTCTGAGTGCCATCATAATACAAAGATCAAGTTATAAATCAAACTATGACAAGGCATTCTAATTGAATAGCAGAGATATGACAAGGCATTCTAATTGAATAGCAGTTTTCATCAATTGAAAACATATATATGTCCAAGTGCTACCCCAAGGTATCAATACAATCATGAAAATGAAATCAAGTTTTTTGAATATCAAGTTTAAGTATACAATTCAATAAAAGTTCACGGAATCACATTATCATAAAATTCTCATTTTGAACCTAGCATGTTTGATACTAGTAACTGAATTAATCTTTAACAACATCACATTAAAATGACTACTCCAATGCTCCTAGTTCCACCCAATTACAATCAACTAATTAGGAATTCACACCAACACTTTTTATAAAAACCATAAAACCTTAACTTGCATTAAAAGCCAGGAAATATTTATCAGTCGTGAGTCTTTCCCCTTTCGTAGAGCCTCAAATGAGTAAAATCTATTCAAAAATATATTACATATAGGAAACAATAATCAATGCCTATATGTTGATATTTAGCACTTTAATGGAATTTCTGCTCACTCTCTACAATGTGGAAATCAAAATTTTTATTACGAAAACATGTTACCCATAACTTGGGAAACTTAAATATGAAGTTTTGTCAAAACCCTAGTCCATTTTATGGTTCAAATTTAAGAGTTCTATGAATATTCAGAATTACACCTTAAACTACTTTTTTTGGTTTAAAATCGTGAATCCCAATGTAAATTATATTAAAGTAATGGGAAAATGATGGAAAAGGCTTTAGAAATCTTACCCAATCAATCTTCTCAGGAAATCTCAGTTAATAATTTCAAAATTGAGGTTCATTTACATAAAGAACTATGAATAATGCATGATTTTTCAGTTTTAAAACACCCAGTGCACTCAGCCCTTCCTGGTTGCTATTGTGGCCCTTGAAACCCAACTGATCCATCTTTAGAACTTAACACAGTCATATCCATAAGATCGCAAATGTAATTTCCATGAAGTTAAAGCATCGTGATCAAAGAGATAATCCCATGAATGCAAATGAAGGAAAACCCTGACCTCCAAAATCGTGACCCAGACTCGCGATCACAAAGGTATGTTGGTAAAAGCACCAACAACAGTAGAAGAATACAAAAATAAGGAAACTAAAATGCTCAGAATTGACCCTTGATATTTGATTGGAATCCCTTGCAAATAAATCATATATAAAACCATACTAATTTTAATGTGTCAAACTCATCATGCGGTTCTGGACTATTTTTGTAAGACCTTCACGTTATCTGCCCTATTGTACCCCGTTTGGCAGGGTTCTACTAGTCACTCCCTGGAGTGGGTTATTTCTTGTGTTCAGGACCTTAGACTTATATATGGGATTTTTTAGCTTATTTAGCCTTTATTCGAGTTGATCCCCCTACCCCTGAGTCTACTCTATTGTTATAGATTTCCTTGATGTTGTTCTTGATGATTAGTCTGGCTTCCCGCTCGAGCATGCTTTGATTTTCTATAGAGGTTGAGCGGGGCACCAGTCCAATTTAGATTCCTTTGTGATTATGTTCATCGTTGACATCTTTGTTTACTCTGGAGTCAGAAATAGCATGAGTAGCACTTGAGAATTGTACTTCAGACTTTGAGGACTGAGCAGCTCTATGATAAGTTCTCGAAGTATGAGTTTTGGTTGGACTCTATTGCTTTCTTAGGGAATGTTGTATCTGTAGGGGGTATTAGTGTCTATAAAATAAAGGTTGTTGTGGTTCAGGATTGGCCTCAACCTACTACTCGTTATGAGGTTCATAATTTTATTGAATTATTCAAGTATTACAAATGTTTTGTGCAGGACTTTTCATCCATAGTAGCTCCCCTGACTAGATTGAATGAGATATATGTTCCTTTCCAGTGGTCTAAGGAGTGTGAGTCCAGTTTTCTAAGGCTCAAGAAGTTACTCACTTCATCACCAGTTTTATCACTTCTAGTTGAGGGCCAGTCATACATAGTCTACTGTGATGCTTCAGGTATTGGTTTGGAGTGTGTATTGATGAAGTACGGAAGAGTTATTGCGTATTATTCATGTCAATTGAAGGTTCATGAGCCCAACTACCCCACCCATGATTTATAGTTGGGGCAGTAATTTTTGCACTCAAGATCTGGAGATATTACCTTTATGAAGTTTATTGTGAGATTTTCACAAACCACTGCAGTTTAATGCATATATTGAGCTAGAGGGAGATCAAACTGAGAAAAAAGAGATGGATTTATCTTTTAAAGGACCACAATATCATCATCCTTTATCATCCGGGCAAGGCAGATGTGGTTGCAGATTCCTTAAGCCGGAAGGCAGTTAGCATGGGCAGTTTAGCTTACATGTCAGTTTCAGAGAATCCGTTAGCCTTAGACATCAAGTCTTTGGCTAAAAGCTTGGTCAGGTTTGATATTTTAGATCAAGGCGTATTACTCACACATGTTGAGGCTAGACCTATATTATTTGATCAATTCAGCAACGACAGTGTGAGGTTAGATCCTTAGTATGTATTCAAGAGTTGTATTTGAGAGGTTACTACAATGGTGCTTCATTAGATTCGGATGGTATGTTATAGATGGGTCATTATATTCATGTTTCAAGGATTGATGAGTTGATTCAAAATATTCTTATGAGGCCCATTATACCAGTTATTCTATACACCCGAGCATAAAACAAATGTATAGAGATTTGAGACAACAATATTGGTGGTAATGGATAAGTTCTGATGTAACTATATTTGTTTCTCGACGCCTGACCGTCAGCAGGTGAAGTTTTAGCACCAAATACCTAGTGTTATGATGTAGTGACTCCCTTTTCCTGAGTGGAAGTAGGAGAGGATTACCACAGATTTTGTTTATGAACTTCCTCATACTTCAAGGGGATATGATTGTATATGGGTCATGATTGATTGCTTAACCAAATCCCCTCACTTCCTACCGACTTCGTCAGATTAGGGTACCAAGAGACTTGTTATCTTATATGATAAGGAGGTTCTTCGTATTCTTGGGGCCATCATTTCAAATACAGGCATACAATGTACTTCCCTATTTTTAAGGAATATACAGCGAGAGATGGGTACAGAGGTGTCTTTGAGTATTTATTTTCATCCACTGAATGACGATCAGTCCTAGAAGATAATTCAGATACTTCAAGATATGCTTTAATCTTGTGAGTTTTATTTTTTTGGTAGTTGGGATAATTATTTAGCCTAAGAAGAGTTTTTGTATAATACTA
>JBDJHY010723625.1:0-15689 GCA_039654485.1 Withania somnifera | reverse complement strand
TACAATCAATTCAATAATTTAAATTTTGGTGATTTATACTCTTTTATATTCCCCACTTATCAAGTCAATTGCTTGACTTGTTTTTCTAGACAACTAGATAATTTGATGACAAACATTAATAAGTAGTTTGATAAAAACAATAACTTGTTATAATAAGACTACCCTATAAAGATTGTGGAAATATGTTGTTGAAGGATCGAGCTAATAAACATAGGAACTGACAGAAAGTAAAGGAAAGAGATAAAGAACACAAGTTTTAAAGAGGTTCGACAATTTACCTATGTTCTCGAGAGCGATAAGCGGCTGTTTTTTATTATAATTTTTCAGGTTACAATTACTGAATATATATAAGTAACCCTAGATACAATTCCCAAAAATACCCTTTACCATATCAGTTATTGGGCTCAAACCAGCACAATGATACTCTTACATGGTGTGATATTGTCTGCTTTGGGCCAAGCTGGCACGGTTTTTCCCAAAAGGCCTCACGCCATTAAGAAATCCTACACCTTATATGTAGTTTCTCAATCCTTTTGGCTAGCAATGTAGGACTTTGGTTCACACACCTAACAATCTCTCCCTCAAACTAAGTTCCACATGGCTCAATACCACAATCCATGGGTCACCGAGATTCACCGTCTGCCACCCACATTGTTTGGGTACTTTATATGAAAATCAAAGCCGGCAGCTAGCTTCTTCTTGTGTGTGCATCTTCAAGCTCGTAAAGATAAGCAAACTGAGCTCCACACTCTATCACTCCGCCACATCACCATACTTATCTCGTTGAACCTGGACCTTTTGTTTGTGTAATGCCTCCGAATCCGCGAGATCTAGTCAAACATGATTTAAGCATGAGAAAATATGAGCAATGGTACCCATATTTCTATACACTCAGTGTCTCATGGAAGCTTATACATGTCTACGTACATGTTTTTTTTGGCGAATTCAAATATTGCTTAATGCGTTTCTTAGCACTATGCACAACAAGGCTTTTTTTAAAAAAAAAAAAATTGGCGTAACAAAGCATATAAACTTGAGTATTATTTTGGAATAGTCTGAATAGTAAGCATTTAATTGAAGAAAGTAAAGGCAAATATCATGAAACTTTAGCATGCATTTCCTGTCAAGAGATGGTAACTACAATGAATCAAGCGACACTGAGAAATGGTAATTAAGTTTTCATCCGAAAAATGAATATCTATAAAACCTTCAATTGATTTTCTGGAACTTAAATTAAAAAAAAAAAAAAAGAAACCCTACACTATGAACATTCAGCCCGAAAATGAATATGATTGATGTTCAATTAAACAAGTCATAGGAAATTCATGTTCCCTTTTCAAAAAAGTAAAGTTATTGACATTCTCAAGAAATCAAATATACTAATTATTAAAGAAGGTACTAGGATTCCCTCGGCATTAACAGAGATTTGATAGCACAACTGCAAGTTGAATTGTTCTGACATGGACATCAAAGATTTGAGTAACAGAATCTAACAAGTATTGGCAAAGGGAAGTGTCCGTTATCAGTGTTTGATGGAGAGCGTTTGGGAAGTGAGAGATCTAGCAGTTACATATATATGTTTTTTATTTTTAATGGATTGTTTGAGATTTCGAATTGGGAAGTGTAAGATCTAGCAGTTACAGATTTTATTTGTCTAATTTAAATGTTGGATTGAAGGTTTAAGAATTTGGCTATTAGTTAAATTTTGTTGGGCTTACAGCATTTGAGGAAATTATAGTTGTGTTCCTTGAATTTGATAGGTCTTGAATTTTTGTTCTTCAAGTATTTACTTTAAAAATACTTTTTTTATCAAAATATTCAATTTAAGATAAACTGACCAACACTTTAGCCTCTTATTCGAGCAAATCCTTTCCATTAAGGAAGAAATCGATCAAATTTTTATTTTCGTTTATTAAATTTTAATATTAATGTATAAGACAGAACTTGAGATTAATTGAACAAGTTTATTGTCTTGAAATGCATGAACGTTTTGCCTCATGGGCACGTCAACATATCTAAGTTATGTTTGTTGCCTATTTTTTGAACTCAAAAGGTTGCTTTAAGCAAAGGTTTTTCCTAGGCTATTAGTTAAATTTTGTTAGACTTAGATGCAAAGCGGGCATTTGGTCAGTTTGATTTGAATTCTCAATTGAAAAAAAAATCATAACAATGTTATTGGCGTTCTATATCGTCTTATTTAACTAATACTTGTCTAATATTTTATTTTGCATGTTTGCAAAAAAAAAAAAAAAAAAAAAACCCAACCAAAAGACTAACCTGGTCTACGTCTGCTAACGAACCTATAAAATAGCTTTCAAGCCCTAGCCATAAGGTATACCCTCTCCTAGACAAACTACGGACCCAAGCCTTGAGTAACTGCATCAAAAAGTCTAGAACTTGCAAGAGGGAAACCATTAGGTCTATGTACACACCCATATAGGGGAAACATGGAGCTATCATAGCTCAGGCTAATACAACTCACTCCCGGCTCGCACCTAAGTTGAGTAAAGCATCATTGCATAGGGCTTATAAATATCAAATAAAACTACATCTGGCTATCTATGGCCAAGCGAATACACCCATACAAATCACACGCAACATATCAGGTAAAAATGCATAATAATCATCCTACCTAGATCGGCTCTAAATCCACCATCATAATTAGGGGATAACTACTAAGCACTAACCACAAATATAATCCGCTCCCCAACCACACTACGTTCCATAGCCAGCATATATGCAATATGCACCAAATGTTTTACTCTTCCCTAAACCATATTATGTTCTAGAGTCAGTTTCAAATAGGCGAGTCGGCCGACGTTGCACCAGGGTAAGTAGTTAAGTTGCAAGCCAGCTAACTAGGCCATAGGCCCGACGAATGAACACAATAGGGTTATGGAAAATAACCCCAGCCCTATAATGGTAGTTTACCATACATATACCATACTAATATACAGTATGAAGAAAGTAGGTTGTAGCCTATTAAGATTCTAGTGACAACCTAGAGAAACATTCTTAAGTATTTGATGAATCACATAGAAAGTTTGAAATTCACGAGGCTAGCAAAAAGATAACCCACTTGTTAAGACGAGTAAAGAAAAAGTCCCATATTGCTATATATATAGAGAGGTCGAAATCTAGTCTAAAACCAGGTTCATAAACCCTAATAGCTCAAAAAATAACATTTTTGTACCAACACGTAGAGCACCACTAATAGATCATATTATTAAAATACGGGCTCAAACTAATGGTAGGAAATGAAGAAATAATCCTGTGAAGTTTATATTATTGAGAACCTTATAAAAAAAAGGGAGAACAAGAAATTACTCAATAGAAATGTCGTAGAATCATCACAATGGGGTTTTCACGGAATAAAAACCAAAGAAGGTCCTTCAAATGAGCTTAACTAAGGTCTAAAGATCAACCCTTCCTATCGTGGAAAAGTGAGGAATTGTCCAAAATATTCGAGATGAAGCTTTTTATTGAAAACCTACTGTACCTTTTCTGATAGCTTTTCTAGAAAAGTTCTAAAAGCACACAGGATTGAAGCGGAGTCACATTTCAGCATTCCATATATGCAATCTTTACCTAAATGGTATTACAGACTCAAAAGAATCGATAAAAGATCAATCTGAGATCATATAAGCTGAGTAATCCTTGAAATGGCAATAACTAAAGAAATTTATACTGTAAAACTGCTAGCGAACCAACCTACCGATACCACAAAGTCACAAATGACTTGGGGCAGTTACAAGAATGCTTTAAACACAGAAGAATTACAAAATCATGGAAATGGCCCCGAGGGACATTACAATATCCACCACTAAAGAAACTCTCATCCATGAAAGTTAAGAAGAAAGGAGAATCCGAAGTCTGAAACAACAAGGATGCAAGATTCACATGATTCTCCTAGCCTTTCAATGTCCTCTTCGACTGGACCATGTGCCCAATGAATTCTCATAACAGAAAATCCCTGGTATAGAGTCATTTACATTTTTAATCAATAATATCCTCAAGATTTTCGACACAAACTAACCTATTATCCAATGAAGGTGACTTATACAAAAATATACAGTAAGAAACTTGTATATAAATATGAGGAACAAAAATGTTGATTGAATAGGATCTCTAAGGTAGGGTCTATCTGTAGGAAACCTTGCTAATCTGCTTTGTGATATCTTATAGCCCCAATTGAGCCCACAATTATAAAGTCCCCATTACTAACCTCAGGAAAAAAATGTATAATCTATGAAGATCCTTTGTCTACTCTATGTTATTTGAAAACTAACCAAAACAAGTCTGACTCTATTTGTAGCATATCGAATCCAATCCGAACTCTAGGGTGAAACCTGGTGCAATTATACCAATCCATTAGTGATTTGCAGCACCTATCGTACAAAGCCTCGAATGGTGCCGTCTGGGGTTGTAATGATAGTTGTTATAGTAGGAGAACTCTTCCAAAGACAAATACTGGTCCCATCTACCACCAAAATAAAAAAAAACAAGACCAGAGCATATCCTGGAGTACTTGAATGGTCCAGTCAGACTACCCGTCTATCTATAGGTGAAAAGTCGTACTCAGAGCTACCTCTGTACGCATCTCAAATTTCAATTCCTCTAAAACTGTGAATAAAAATACATACCGTTGTATGATAGGATAGAAAATTGCATCCAATACAGATGAAGAATCTCCCTAACATATAAGACAACAAGTCCCCCGGCACCCTAAGAAGATGAAGTCGGCAGAAAGTAAGCAGACTGGGTCAATTGATCCACGATGAATCATATACAATCATGACCTATGAAAGTACGAGTGAGTCTAGAAATAAAATCCATAAAAATCCTCTCCCGCTCCTATTCAAGAATATGGAGTCGCTACAACATACCACCTAGTCTGCGGTTCTCAAACTTCACCTGCTGGCAGTTCAAGATCTAGAAACAAACCCCGAATGGACCCATCTAAATAATAGAATGACAAATGATGTCATATGAAGCTTTACTAAAACCAAATATTAATATCAACCATTACCAAAATTAAGGACACAAGCTCGCGATATATCCTGAGGTACAAAAATAATCCACTTGTACTAGCTGTCAGTCTATGTGGGAAAATCAATAACGTATTGTCCTCAACAAATCAAGAAGTGAATTAGGTGCTGCTATATGAAATAATAGAAACTGGGATCTCAAATAAGAAAAAGACCTCTCTAACATAAAAGTAGCATGACTCCATGCGCATCTCCTTTATGCCCAGGTGTATGGAATCTCTGGTACAACGACCTCACAAAGAGTAATCTGAATCAATAACCAACTCTAGAATTGCGAGAACCAATGCCTATCTATAGCATTCCATCTAAATTAATATATCCCTGCGGAGAAATTCTGAGACTATAAGTCCCACAAGTACAATAGACCAACAAAATCATGATTTCAAGAACCGCTAAAATGAACTGATACTAATTGACTAACTGATAACACCAGATACAATAAATGATAGTTGACCTTTCCTTCCATCCAACCGTATTGTCAACCTATAGACTGGAATCAGAATAATTATTTGAACCTAGATCATCAATATCAATCAACTAACCTGAAATCAACTGGGAATCGACCTAAAAAGATATCTAGAGAAAAATTAAATAATCAACACAAGGTACTATGTCATTCTACTGACATAGTGACAACAACCTCAGGTCACGACTGTAAAGTCAACCGTCGTTATCTCATATCAAATGGTGTAACAGACTAAGACATCGTGCTATCAAAAAGCCAAACACCGAAAATTATTTATAATCACAAACTAAGAACAGGAATGAGCTCCAACTACTTGTAACTTTCTAAAGTTAAGTAATCATAAATGAGAAATTGAGAGCTTCTAGACTTCCACATAAAGGACACAATCACTAAGATTAAACACAAACCAAGTGTAACACAATCCCTAGCCCAAAAACACAAAATCACAGTAGAAACTAAATCAGTATCCACTCATGAGGATCAAGCCTGCATGGACGTATCGGGCAACTAAGACTGAAAAAATAGCACATAACCTGACGTACAAAATCCTTAGGAGTACCACAACCTCGATCCACCAGTAAAGGAGAAATGTCGCTTACCAGAATAGTCATATCCCATTGTGCACAAAGACCAACGACTAGAAAACACAACTAAGGGAACCCAAGATGTAATAGCTAAAACACCATTTAAACCTGACATGGGCGAAATATAAAGATAGTTCTTCAGAGATCAATCCAAAATTAAACAAATCGAATAGAATAAGTGATCCATTTACTCTTAAGATCAACCTACTCTGGTCCTCTAAAACCAACCAACGGAATTCAGGGTAACACGGGTCACAAACTAGAGCTACTGGATAGCTCGCGGTCAGGTAAGATAACATAGGATAACAGGGCTCCACCAAAAATAATGAAGAAAACTCAAACATTCAATGTTGATAAGCACTCCCGAGGGACTAACTTACTGACCTGAGCGTAAGACAAATCTCAATTGGAAAGGGGCTAAAGACCCCTATTACCCTGCTGGGGTACACTGATCACGACTGAGGTATAATCACAATACAATAACCCAATATCTAGGGAGAATATGGTAACGTGCCCATGACAGACTAAATAACTAAGTCCACCTATCAAGATAAGGCCCAACTTCACTATCTCATAATATCTACATGCTAAACTAGCTAAGCAACTCAAATCACTCACTAGGATCCAACACTAAAAGATTCTTCCTCATAAACAGGAAACAAAAGGACCCTACGAACAATATCCACCTCTCAAGGTAGGAAAAGACAAAGACGCTCCATTATAAGCTAGGATATAGTAAGTCCCGCCTTAAAAAAGGAACTCAACCCCTGAATCATGGGACCACAGTATAACAAGGACTCACTGGCACCCTCGGGGCTAAAATACAAATCTCAGCTTGCCAATAAAAATCATAACCTAGGTGCCATTAAAGAACCACATAAAAGAGGGCCACAACATCAAACGGCTAAAAATAAGGCCTAACCTAGTCTATGACAAAACATCAACAATGGCAAATCCAATAAAGCTAGCATGGATAAAGTAGCCAGAAATAATTTTGAGGCATGCCCAAGTTAATAAAGGCCAACTAGGCAGGGAATACAATAAAATCATGTCTTAAATGGAGCTACAAAATAGCTTACCTGAAATACCCTGCTCAAGCTCACAATGCAAAGGAAGGGAAACCACTAGAAGGTTCTGCTGACTAAAAGCATAAGCAACTGGGGTACTCCTTGGACCAAAAACCAAGGCCTATACAAGCATAACAAGAGCTAATAATACCACCATCCACTCTAATTGTATTGCACAATGCTATAGACACCCTGTAGCCTAATGTATTATATCACCACACCCATGAAAACCTAGGGTCCTGATCTTACGAGGACCACAAACTGAACTATTCTTTCAACCACGACTCTAAAAACGTAAAGATATGCCCCTGGCGGGGTGACTGCTATATGTACCCTAGCCTCTATCAACTGACGAAGAAAAGATCTGAATAATCTGATTGGACTGAACTAATAGGATCTACTGCTGGCATCGAAATCTCTATCTATCATACCATTCACTCACGAATCAAGTATTACTAGAGTCATTTTAAGAACTCAAAGGTAAAATTGGATGGATTGACCTATATTTTGGATACTTTGCCGAGGATGCTGTGACAGAAAAGTCCCAAGAAAGAGGAAATCCATGGCCTAGTGTAAAACCCTTAACATATAAAACAACCCCTAGGATCCTCATCCCAACAGATCGTAGATTGATCACTGCCAGATCTTATTGTCTAGTGAATTTCCTGACCTCCAACCCCATAGGTCACACGAAAAGTCTTCAAGGGCTACCAACTGTCTAACGATTTGTCCAAGGGCATGTCCTACTGTTAACAAGTGTCCTTTCATCATTAAGAGTGGAAACATTAATCCCGTAAAAGTCAACACCCTTTTATATCTTGTAAATACAGTATAGAGATATGGATAGTCACCCTGTCGAATGATGTTGCGTAATTCCAAATGGTCAAAGACCCCTGTTGGAAATAAAAAAATTCATCCTCAATTTACAATTCTCTCAAGACACCCACTAATACTTCTAAATAAACTTTGGCACTCTTCAAAACTTGAATGGAAGTAACCTTTCCTGGAATGTGACTCCCAAACTCTGTGTCTGATCATATAGTCTTTTGGCATTCAATTCTGATTTTGAAACTCCAGGAATGCATGCCAGATTCTCACTGGTGCCCATTGAGGGCCTCTTCCTAGCCATCTTGAAAGAGTAGAGCCGAATAAGGTGATAAGAAATCCAATGACCATACAACGTATGTAAGGAGTCAAAAAGTAAGGGTCTTTCCTAAAGAGTGTCCTGTAGACTCCAGAAGACAGGATACAAACGTCTCATAACAATTCGCGTGACTCTACCAGACATTTTCTCCTACAGCTAGAGACACTAGTGAACCTAGGGTTCGGATAACACTCTGTCATGACCTAAAAATTGAGTTGTTATGGCAGCTATATCCCACCTATAGACAATTCAAACCCTAGCCCAAAGCGTAAAGCAATGGGACATTATAAAAAACCAATAGAAAAGAGAAGGTAAATGAAAGGAAGAATAGAAGAAGAACATTAATATACAAAACCAAAAATAGATCCCCACCTGGTATCATGGCTGTAGAGCATCTATCTACACGAAAGTGTAAAATACATCCCATAATAGGGAAAAAAACATAATAGATATCTAGATTCCAACTAGAACAACTGTGAAGATAGAAGGAAGACCATCAAGCATGAACGTCGACTGCTTACCGTATCTCCTGAAAAAGCACCAAACTAGCTTGCATGATCACATCTACTCTGATGACTCATGCTAGGAACTTTATCATGAAAAGATGCAGAAGTGTAGCATGAGTACCAAAAACTACGAGTACCTATTAGGCATTATAGATCGACCATGGAAAATTAAGAATAAGTATCGTAAAGAGCGAGCATAATCAAATAGCACAATAGCATATAATGGAAAACCGAAAAGGGTAACTGCAGTAACAACTAGTAAGTATGAAGGAAAGGCAATATCAAGGTATAATACAAATGACCTGGATACCAAAAATTGTGACCAAATACGACACGTACCTGAAGCTCCAATATAACCGGCACAAGGGAGGACCATTAAGAGCATACAAACTAATAACAAGGTAAGCTAACAACAAATACAACAACTGCACGAATGGTACCTACAAGAGACAGAAAGGAACAAACAAGTCTACTAGTAAACACACCCAACCGACATCACATACTACTAGTTATAACTAGGAAACCAAGTAATCCAACAGGTACTCCTCCCGTAAGTCTTAAAGAGTACAAATCAACATCTAGGGATGCAATGCAAAAGGGATTTAGAAAAGTGAATAGTTCCCTACGCACCTTCCCATGTTCATAATCTCCCAGTGGAGGGACCCACGAATGCTTCCCCATATAATTATCCCTCTTACTCTAGTATACCCTCCCGCGACCATACTATATCCACTAGGCATAACGATCCTGGTTGGGTCCGTGGAGGGATCTATCCTACTTAAAAAATCATCGTAATATCCATCTAATGGAATTTTCATCAAGATATAAAGTCCAAAACCTTGGCTCAACCTATATATCATATGTTAGTAGGAAAACTCAATTCTAGCCAAATAGGCTAATCTAAATCATAGTAGAAACCCATTTTCTTCCATGTAGGAAATAGCCAAAAATTAGCGTGACACTTAGAAAATAGATTAGATAGTGTGAGCAAATAACTTCATACTATGTTGCAATTGTGGATATATAAAATATAGATATAGGTAAAATAGTATCGTAATTACACTATCAAAACAAAGTTATAATTTAAACATTTATGCATGCTCACAAAATGAAACCAACCGATAGACTAACCTAGTCTAAGTCTGCTAACTATAACCCATGGAATAACTACTAAGACCTATCCATAAGGTATACCCTCTCCTATCCCAATCACGGTCCTAAGCCCCGAGTAATCACATCAAATAGACCACAACTTCCTAGTAAGAACCCATTAGGGCTAAGTACACACCCACACAGGGGAGAAATTGAGATATCATAGATCAAGTCAATGCAACTCATTCCCGGGCTCGTACTAGGCTAGGGTACGACATCATCACACAAGGATGCTAACAATCCAATAAAACCATATCTGGCTATCTATGGCTAGGTGACTGCACCATAATAATCACACACAATATACCAAGTAAAATACAAAACAATCATCCTAGCTAGATTGTTTCTAAAACCTCTAGCATAATCAGGGGATATTTACTAAGCCCTAACAACTAGTATAATCCCCTTCCTAACCTCACTATGTTCCAAATCTGGCATATATACGATACACACAAAGGGTTTTACTCCTCCCCTAACTATTCTATGTTCTAGAGTCGTCCTTAAACACGCGGGTAGGACGACATAGCCCCGGGGTAAGTAACTAATCTACAAGACAGCTAAGAAGGCCATAGGCTGGAAGAATGAACACAATGGAGCTCTGGCTAATATTCCCATCCTAGTTGGAACTTTACCATATATATATAGCATACTAATGCCCAGTCTAAATAAAGTAGACCGTAGCCTAATGAATTCTTATGACAACCTGAAAAAGCATGCCCGAATATTTGAAGAATCATGTACAAAGCTTGATATTGCGTGAGGATAGAAAAAACATAACCTACATGGAAAGATGAGTAAAACAAGACCCATATAGATATATAAATAACGAAGTCAAAATACATATAAAGACAGGTCCATAAACCCTCATAGATCGGAAAAATAAAATATTTATACCAACACATAGAGCATCACTCATACATAGTATGGTAAAAATTAAACTAATAATATGAAATAAAGAAATAACCCCGAGAAGTTTATAAATTATAGAAAACTTTACAAAAAAAGTAAAACGAGAAATTACCCGATAGAAATGATCGTAGAACCACCATAACGAGTTTCCACGGATTTAAAACCAAAGAAGGTCTTTCAAATGAGATTAATTAAGCTATAATGATCAAGAACTATGGAGGAAAAGTGGTGAAATTTTCAAAAAGATCAGGGATGAAGCTTTATTAGGAAAACCCATTAACTGGCCGATAAATCAGTCATTTTGGCTAATTTATCAGACTTGACCAATTTATTGGCCACCACACCTTTTCTGATAGCTTTTCTGAAAATGTTCTAAAAGCATAAGTAATTGAAACAATGTCCGATTTCAGTAGGCCATGTACAATCTTAATGTAAACAATATTTCGGACTCACTGGAATTAAAGAAAAAGCGATCCGAGATAGTATAAGCTGAGCAAGGCCCAAAGTAGTAATAATTAAAGAAATTTAAATTGTAAAATTTCCAGGGAACTAAACTACTTATCCCGACAAGTCACAAAAGACTTTGGACAGTTACAAGAATGCCGTAAACATAGAGAAATCTCGAGAATCATGGAAATGGCCCCGAAGTCCACTACATAATGCTATCTACAAATAAACAAAGTAAATAAGGAATAGTTAATGAAGTTAGCACAGAAGAACTCAATCGCTAGTCGTACCGGGTCTAAAATAAGTAGAAAAATTCATTATCGATGTGGGACTAATCAGGTAATGGATGATACTTAATGTACGACATTAGTAAAATCTATAAGTACCAGCAAGGTCATTTACCCAGCACCAGGTTTTAGGGCCTGGACTAAGATTGTACAAAACAGTAGTACCGGGTCCCAAATCGACAATCAGATCTGTCATAAATTAAAAAAATAATAAAATAGTTTTATTTTAGTGAAGAATCCATTTATAAATCAATTTAATAGTAGGATTAGTCGGTAATATCAAAATCCCAGTGCTTATTTATAACTATCAAAACCTCAAGTAATTCAAGTGATCAATATCCAAAAATGGGCCTTTAAGGCCAAATCAATAACTGAAAATGGGCTCATTAGGCCATGAAAGGTTCCAAAATCATCAATACTGGGATCTTGGACATAAATAATAGAAACCAATGTATAAAATCTCAGTGAAACAATGATCACATGCATGAATGGCATGAGCATAATTAGAGATAGGGATCACAAAATGTCAGGTCGGTGCTGCACAAGGTTGGAATCACTCTAACAAGCATAAAAAGCCAAATCGATGTTTGGGACACATGGAAATTTCCAATAATCCCAGCATCTACGTTCCAGCATCAGTGATGGTCATAGGGTAATCTATGATCAAAGAATAACACCAATACGTAATCAAGAACCGGACAAGAGAAGAGGACAAGGTCAGGGTACCAACCTAGAATTCCCAACCCAAAGATGCTAAAAAATAGTATTATTTCTCATCTACGTCAAGTCTATGATCGTATGCCATATGCTACCTATACTCCAAAGACAAGCTTGCAAATATTGTATAGAAGATGCTCGGTCTGCTCCAAAACTTATAAAATGCATAAATGAGCTCGAAAAATCACGAAACTGGTAAACTAATAATCTACATGTTAATATGATTCAAAAAAATACCCATAAAGATATGAAAATAGTCCGGGTTAAAATTAGTAAAAAGGGGCTACTGGCTTGCGACTCCGAAACTTTGAAAAATGGGTATCAAAATTTTTCTCACGCTATAGGGAAATCATACCCAGATTTTAAATAAAAATAAGAAAGAAATAGGCTTGATTGAAGAAATAAAGCGAAGAAAAAGTTAGGAGAAACTAGGTAATTTATAGACCAATTTTAGTGAAATTAAAGCATAAACTTACAATTTAATGGAGGAAAATATTATGGGTAATGATTCTTGATGTTTCCTAAGATAAATATTGAATAATCAAGAGCTTCCAAGATCAATAATGGGGTTTTTATATGAAGAAAAAGGAGAAAAATGAGCAAGAAAATCCGGGTTAGGTTTTTTTTTTTTGCGACACTATTCACCATGAACATGAACGGTAACTAGCATAATGAATCACGATCGCGGAAGGGAGTTTACAACCGTGAAGAGGAAAAATGGTTGTCCTCGTGATTGCGTCCTCTACTCCACGATCGCGAAAGAATGAAAGGAGTCAACAGAAGGTGGTCAAACCATCACGATCGTGAGGCACTGACTGCGATCACAAAGCTTAGGGAAAATTAAACTAAGCAATTGCATGGAAAGGAACACAATCACAAAGAATAAATATTGCACCAGCTGATTGCAAATTTTAGCAAGAATTCAGAACTTCGAATGATGGTTCGGGATGTTCTCGGAACCCGATGAGCACAAACCAAATATATATTGGTCATGGAAATAACATTTCGAAAACAAAGGTGCAGAAGAAATTTAGATTCGAGATCTTTTGAACAAAATATTGACTAAAGTCAACCCTCGACCTAACTTAAATAAATCCCAACTAAGTATCCAAAATGAGTCTGGCTATCTTGAGGCTCGATTGAACACTCCACCCAACTCAAAATCGACATTCCGAAGATGATGGCACAGTTAGATTTCCAATCTGAGGTACTGATCACAAGATGACCATTCAAGCTCCACTTATGAACTAAAAAGCTCATAAAACAAACAAAATGAGATAAACTCACAACAAAGGCTTCCAAACACAAACCAAGAGTCAATCTAGACAAAAATTCATGTTTAGAGCCAACAAAACTGTCGTAATTCAATCCTTGAATTGTTTTCAATTAATGTTGATTGGAGTCAATAATATCAAAAGTTAAGTCTTTAAAAAAGAAAAACAGAGATAATACCCAAGTGAACAACCCAAAAATCGAACCACCGGTACAGGTGTCGTAAACGACTTGGAGCCCCTAGAAAAAATCTCTATGATACAAGTAAATACGAAAGACATGGAAATGATCGGAAGAGTCATTACAACATCCATTACTAAAAAGACATTCATCCTCAAAAGTCCGAAGAAGAGGTGAAAGAAAGGCATCAAACTTTGAGATAAGGTAAAACCAACTACATAAGACCTCCTCAGCTAATCAAAGGGATTTCCAAAGAAAGGTAACAAATCCATGGAACTCCAACAGCCAGGAACTCAAAAATCACCCACTTTTCAAAAATCACCAACTAAAATTATCACATGCTCTCACACAAATTCCAAAATCATTATCGAGATTAAATAAACTCCTTCTGAAAGACCCATACATATACAATATAATCACACCGAGCCAACCAAATGAGAAACAAGAACGAATGCCTAATGAAAGACCGCAACTAATAACTAGATCAATTATCACACCAACTTAGAACTAAAACAAAAAATCACTAAAGAATTCACCACTAGCAGTCCAAAATCAAAACTAACACATCGTCATGATTAACCCAAAATTCTTACAACAACTAGTCTAGAACACCAAAACCTAAGTACTCCAATAGACATCATTACCCAAAATAAGATCAATAAAGGAATTGTTTGGTCACCAACTGTCAAACTAAACCTCAACCTATAGCAAAGCCTCAAAAAAAAAAATAAACAGACTACAAACCCTAGGTCTCACATAATAACCAAAAATATCATACGGGATCAACCCAACTCACGAAGCGACTAAACTAGTCACCCATATGAAAGTAGCTAAACTAGAAAAAGCAAACACACCAAATTAGCTAGTCAAATAATCAACCAAACAAAAAAACACAATAATACACCCATTAAAAACCAAAAGTAAAACATCCCAGAAGCTATAGTAAACTTGCTACATGGACTGAAATAACTTAAACTTGATGGGAGGACTTTCCATAACCCCCCAATACACATCAAACAAAATAGTCACATTGATTGAATAATAGTCTTTTGCCATGGCTCAAGCGTAGGCCATCCTTAGTCGAGTTGACTAACAAAACCCTTGGAATTTCCAACTAGTTATACAATAAGATCGTAAAGGGAGTCCATCTTCACTCACCTCATTCCCTAATACACGAATCCACTGGTAATAAGAAGGGTAAGTCTAATGAAATTGAATATTGTGTTCGTGGAAAGAGTTCTAACAAAGATGGGCTAAGGTAGACAGACCCATATACTAACCTATATCTACCATGAATCCATACGCAAAGACCGAGCAAATCCAAACAGGTAGGATGGAGTATTCAAATAAAAGGGGAATACAAGACTGATATAAATGCCAATATTAAATCTATTATCTCACTCAAAGATGACACAAATACCAATTCTTAACTAGGTGGAACAATATCCGAATTAAAAAAAATAACACAGCGCAGCTTAAGTCATAACCGAATCACCCAACTTTTATCCAGTCTAGGAAGTAAAGCACATATTAGAAGTACTCACGTAGTTGACCATACAACTAAAAGAAAACACCCTGATAAGCTGCAAGAACCATACTAACTACAATGCCATCACGAACCGAAAGAGGGGAAATAAGTCCATTCCAGCCCCTAATACTCCCAAGTCCTCACATTACTAACAATACTTATGCTGTTATACTATGATAAACCAATGCAAGGCATGCAGAAGGTCTCCATTCAGTATCCAAACATTAACAACAAACCAGATATTGTCACGACCCGATTTCTCGGAGTCATGATGGCACCTACTACACCCAAGTAGGAGAACCAACCCCCGTAGTCCGTAGCCGAAGCGGAGGACTACTACAATAAAAGCAGAAGAATACGAAAGAAGATATATCAAAGAATA
>JBDJHY010723516.1:0-15690 GCA_039654485.1 Withania somnifera | reverse complement strand
GCCGAGTACGGCTAGTGGATATTATTGATATGAGGCACAAGATGTAGGCGGGATAATATTGATATGAGGCACAGTGTGCCGGCGGGATAACATTCTGATTCTGAAATTAGGATGTGAGGTTCTGATAACGATCATGTGTATGTTACTTTTCTGCACTTGTTTTCTTCGGTGTGCTTATAGACCAGGTGGGGGATCTATGGGTGAGCATGTTTCTGTGTACGTTGCGCTTCTTTCAGTGGGACTTGTCAGCATTTAATTGTTTTACATCATTTTCCGTATTACTGCTTAGTTGTCTTTATTGGTTATTTCCGTTTCATATTATGTGGGATTAGTGCGTTACACTCTTATTCACTTATTTATCCTTTCACTTGAGGTTCCCGGTATACTGACCATGTTCTATTCCTATCTTGTTTGATTCCTATTTATTGTGTTATGGTTCACATATGTTGTTACAGAGATACCGAGTATGTTTTCTTTCATTGCCTGGATCTTATTATATGAGTAACTAGCGATATTAGTATATGTGATACTTGATTCTTATTTGAGTAGCTTACCCCCTTGTTGTACTATTTTCTTTTGTGACCCTTTTCTTGTACTCTATTTTTAGTGCTTTTATTATTGTTATGTGCTCAGTGGGCCCTCGAAGCCTACTGAGTACGGGTTGCTTCGACAGTTTGTACTTATATTACATGTGCACATGTGCATAGCCGAGTACAGGTTCCCATTCGTGATATACAGACAGCTGTTCGTTTGAATCTTATTTACATCAGAGATTCAGGGTGGGCTTGGGACAGCTTGTTCCTACTTCTCTTCAAACTTATTTTTTTGTTGATTTCCATTGTATTTCGGAGACATCTTTATACTACACTTACTTTAGTTTTATCATTTCTATACTTAGTAGTTCGTTTGACACTGATACCAAATTTTGGGTAGACTATTTTATTCTTTCAGACTTTCACTTATTATTAGTAGTCCTCCTCATCGGCTTCGAACTACGGGGTTTTTTTCTCCTACTGGTGATATTGTAGTTGTCATCATGATCCGCAAAATCGGATCGTGACACCTTGTTACTTCCTGATATGGATATCTCCATGCGCTGGTTTATGCCCATGAAGTTGAGACTGAAGAGTTTAAGGAGAGAGATGAGAATCAGAATAAAAGAGCCAAGACTGCCATTCCAAAGTTTAGCCAACAAAGATCAGGTAGTGTAATAGGTCATTCTTTCATAAGAGATCATCTAATTCACCAACCCCTAAGCCTAGGAACGATCAGAATTTTAACGTTTGACTTACAGTCATAGGGCAGTGTTTCGTAAGGTCCTTTTATCCCCAGTGCAATAATTACAGGAAATACCACCCAGAGAGTGTTAACTTGGGGGGTAATGGGTGTTTTAGATGTGGTCAGGTTAGCCACAAGATGAAGGATTGTCCCAACATTAGATATGAAAGTAGGGGTGTAAGACCTCAAGCTACGACATCAACAACTCTAACAGATCGCAAAGGTCAGAAAGGTGCCACCTCTAGTGCCTGTGGTTGTCAGAGTCACAACCATTTCTATACATTATCTTCTCACTGGGATCAAGAGAGCTCTCTTGATTTGGTCACTGGAATGTTGCATGTTCACTCATATGGTGTTTATGCTCTTTTATATCTAGGGGCTACATTGTCATTTGTTACTACTTATGTAGCCATAAAATTCAGAGTGAGTCCTAAGCAACTTCTAGAACCTCTATCTATCTTTACTCTTGTGGGTGACTCTTTCATAGCTAGAAGAGTTCTTAGAAACCTCCAATCCCCATCCCTCATAGGGCTATCTCAACCTATTTGATAAAGTTGGACATAGTAGACTTCGATGTCATCCTTGGCATGGATTGGCAACATACATATTATGCTACCATAGCTTGTAGAATTCGGGTAATCAAGTTCCAGTTTCCAAATAAACTATTTCTAGAATGATAGGATAGTCCTTCAGTTCCTAAGGGTCGATTTATCTTATTCTCTAAAGACAAGAAAATGATCTCTAAGAGCTATGTTTACCACTTGGCCTGGGTCAGCAATTATGAGTCAGAGACTCCAAGTCTTTATTCATTCCCCATTGTAAGTGAGTATCTTGGTGTGTTTCGTGACGATATTCTCAGTTTCCCTAAAAAAGGACATAGACTGTGGAATAGATGTTCTCCCTGATACACAACCTATCTCCATTTCTCCATATAGAGTAGCTCCGACTAAGTTGGAGGAACTGAAGGACCAATTAAAAGAATTTTTAGGTAAGGGTTTCATCGGGCCTAGTGTATCTCCCCTTGGGGGTGCTCCAGTTTTATTCATGCGTAAGAAATATGGTTCCCTCCATATGTGTATTGGTTATAGGAAACTGAATAAAGTTATAGTTAAGTATAAGTATCTTATTCATAGAATTGATGATTTATTTGACCAGCTTCAGGATGCCACATGTTTCTCCAAAATAGACCTCCGATCGAGTTACCGTCAGCTAAAGGTTAGGGAGTGTAACATACCAAAACATTTTTTTGCACCCGGTATGGTCACTATGAGTTCCTTGTTTTGTTATTCAAACTGAACAATACCCCAGTAGCCTATATGATCTTATGAACAGAGTATTCAAAAAATATGTCAACCTGTTTTTCATTGTATTCATAAATGATATTCTAGTTTACTCCCATAGTGAGGGGAACATGCTTACCATCTTAGAATTTTTCATCAGACCCTAAGAGATAAGCACTTATTTGCTAAGCTTTCAAAGTGTGAGTTCTAGTTGTAGTCTATTGCTTTTCTTGGTCATATTATTTCCGGTGAAGGAATTTAGGTTGACTCTCAAAACATAGAGGTTGTCAAAATATGTCCTAGACAAACAACCTTTTTTGAGATTAGAAGTTTCTTGGGTTTAGCAGGCCATTACAGGAGATTCGTAGAAGGCTTTTTATCCACACATCCCCATTAACCAAGCTGACTCAAAAGAAGGTAAAGTTCCAATGGTCTAAAGCTTTGAAAAGCATTTTCAGAAGTTGAAGGCTCGACTTAGTTCTACTCTAGTGTTGAGCTTGCCAAAGGGTACTTATGATTTTGTGGTATAATGTGATGCAACCCAGAGTTGGATTAGGGGTATGTTCTAATGCAAAATGGTAAGCTTATTTCTTACACTTCAAAGCAGCTGAAGGCTGATAAGAGAAATTACCCAACTCATGATCTTGAATTAGCAGTTATGGTATTTGCTCTGAAGATTTGGTGATGCTACCTTTATGGTGTTTATGTTGATGTTTTTACTAACCATGAAAGCTTGCAGTATGTCTTTACTTAGAAGTAATTAAATCTATGTCAAATAAGATGGCTTGAGCTACTTTAAGATTATGACATGAGTATGTTATACCACCCAAGTAAGGCTAATGTGGTTGCTAATGCTCTTAGCAGGTTGTCCATGGAGAGTACCGCCCATATAGAGGAAGATAAAAAGGAACTTGTGAAGGAGGTGCATAGGCTAGCATATTTTGGTGTTCGACTTGTTAATTCAGAAGAGGGTGGTGTAATTATCCGAAACGGTTCCAAATCATCCTTAATAGTTGAGGTGAAAGAAATGCAAGGTAGTGACCCATTTGCAAAAGCTTAAGGATGCGGTCCTTAAGAAACAGGTTGAGGTTTTCTCTCTAGAGGGATATGGTATTCTTTACTACCAAGACAGGTTATGTGTACTAGATATTGATGCGTGAGGGATAGGATTCTTGCGGAAGCACTATATACTCCATCCATCTAGGTTCCACCAAAATATATCGATACTTGGGGGAATTTTTTCGGTTGGATGATACGAAGAAATATATTGCGAACTTTGTTGCAAGGTGTACAAATTGTCAGCAATAAAGGTAGAAAACTAAAGTCTTCATGGTAAGGCTCAAGATATTAGCATTTACACTTGGAAGTAGGAGATGATAAACATGGATTTTGTCACAGGATTACTTTGTAGATGTGGCTAACATATTCAATATGGGTAGCAGTAGATAGGATGACTAAGCCTTCTCATTTTCTGCTGGTTAAAGCTACATATTCAGCAGACGGCTATGCCATATTTACAATCAGGATTTGGTTCAGCTTCATGGGGTTATCTTGTCCATTTATCTTATAGAGATACGCAACTTACTTCCCAATTTTTGAAATATTTCCAGAAGGGCTTGGCATTGAGGTTAATCTCGACATTGTTTTCTACTCGTAGACTATTGGTCAAGCAGAGCGTGCTATTCAGACACTTAAGTATTTGGTGAGGGCATATACTATTGACTTCAAGGTAATTGGGATGATCACTTAGCCCTCATTGAATTTTATTATAGTAATAGTCTTATTCTAGTATTTAGATGGCCCAATTGAGACACTTTATGGGCGGAGATATAGATCTCCTATTAGATGGTTTGAGGTTGGACATAAGGACTTGGAGAAGGTTATGTTAATTAGGGAGAGGTTGAAGACTGCTTAATGATGTCAAAATTCTTATTCGTACATGAGGTGAAGATACTTGGAATTTCAGGTTGATGATTGGATGTTCTTGAAGATGTGCCCCATGAAAGGGGTGATGTGTTTTGGTAAGAAGGGAAGCTTAGTCCTTGTTACATTAGTATTTACCCGATTTTGTCTAGGAAGGGAAGTATCACTTATGAGTTAAAGTTACCTAAAAAATGACAACAATATTCAGTATTTCGTGTCTCCAAACTCAAAAAGTGTATTGGTGACCCGATGTCTCCGATTTCATTGGAGAGTGTTGGGATTAAGTATAGTATCTCTTATTAGGAGGACCCTATTGGGTTAATTAGAGCCACAAGTTCACAAGTTGATAGTGAAAGAGATAGTGTTTGTTAAGGTACTTTGGAGAAATCAACGAGTTGAAGAAGCTAAATGGGAGGCTAAAGAAGCTATGAAGCCTAAGTATCCTCACTTATTCACTTCCCCTTATGATGACGTTTTAGGTAATGATTCTTCTTCTATAAAAACTCATGAAAGTCCTATGTTTAAGCTTTTCATATTAAATTTCATATTTATGTTTATGTCATATTTGATCTAGCCCAAAATTCCTAGCTTTAGGGTAAATAATCTAGTTCATGTTAGCGAGGTTGCTTTTAATTTCACCTCTCTAATATTAACCTTCATTCAAGGGCAAATGATCCAAGGGGGGAGATATTGTATCACCCCATAATTTTTATGCATTACGTAATTAAATTAGTACATTAGAGCCTTAGAAACTAGTTATGTGGATTCATGGATGCATGGGAATCAAATGAAGTGGTTCATGTGACGACATTTTACATCACATATTGCACTTAAAACTATGAAAAAATGCATGTTCTTAAGTAACTTTTGTATGATTTAATGTGTTTTCTGTGTATTTGCAGGGTAAAGTTTAAGTCTTGAAATTTGGAGCAACTGCAGAAAAAAATGGAATTTTGAAGATGCATTAGACATTTCGTCTAACCTAGGACGGCTCGCCCAAGCTGTGCTGTCCAAAGAAAAAAATCAACTTTTGAATATGGATTCCATCATCTAGAAATGGATGGTTCACCTAGTATTGGATGAACTGTCCAAACTGTTGTCCTAATTGCCAATTAAAGAAAAAACGGAGGATTAGACAAACCATCCAAGCTCGGATAGCTCGTCCAACTTGGTTCCCCCTAATGAAAATCGATTGTATATGAGGTGCAACAGATGGAAGGACAAATGAATCGTCTGAGGATAGACGATTTATCTGATGGGTCGCCCAAAGCTGAACTACAATTATTTCCAAGTTTTGAATATTAAACCTGTACCCCATGCATTATATATATGTGTATTGAATTATTTTATTAAGACGTCTTTCATAATACAGCTTTGGAAACACAGTTTTCAGAAGGTAGTTCTTATTTTTTACGCGTTATTCTCTCTTCTACAAAAAATCAAAGTCTGAGAGTTTTGTAATCATTGATTATAATCTACAATCAGTTCGAAGAATGTTTTATCAGTATGATACCTATTAATTTTTCTTTTTATTATTGCATAATCACAATCATGAGTAGCTAAACCCTTAACTCTGGGGTTGTGGGATCCATGGGTAAAACAAATTTAGGGTTATAATTCTAACATGCTTCTTACATCTTAACAAGTGTATTAACACATAGTCTCTACAATTTAACTGATTTTTGTTGGTTGAAAATTCTAGAACATGCCTAGGTTTAATTAATACTAACCCTGCGGTTAAACCTAGGAGATGAGATTATGATAATAAATTCGGAGCGTTAACCTTGTCTAATGATTATCGTTGTAACAAGGGTAATTATCTTGAGTTATTATGATAGAAATATTGCACTCTTTTATAGATTGAGAAGGTGTAAAAGATATTCCTCTTGGATCAATTTGAAAAACACGTAGATAAATAGCCTTTTTCCTTTAAATAATTCTACGCTTAGGAAAAATTGCAAATCCATTAATGTTTATATTCCGAAGATTTGTTGAAACCCTGGTGAACATTATTCTAGGTTTTTCTAATTACTTGGAACAGATTACCACGTTCATTAATCAATATCTATTCGATCGCAAAAAGTTACTATTTCAGTAAATAATCCCCCTCATTTACTTTTATGTCTTTTAAAAATAATTGACTACGTGATTAAATATTATCATAAAGCTTGAACTTGAAACCATATTCCCTATGGGAATGACCCCAACCTTGTTGGATTCTATATTTGAACAACGACCGTTTATGCTTCGTTTGGAGGGTGTAATTTGAGCATTATCAAAATTTGCACCGTTATCGGGGAATACAGTTATCAATTAAAGTCAAGTGTAATATTTGACATTTAGTCTTATATCGAGTTTTTAGTTTTATTTGTTGTTTTTGTCTACTACAGGGTGTCAGGTAGTATATGCCAAATACCCGAATCTCGGGTATACCATTACTTCCCTTCAATCCAGAGATCACTAGATCACTGAGAAGAACGAACAGGCAGGATGATGTACCACTACTGGACCCTGAACAACTACATCTAGACTAGCAGCCAAGAGGAAACCATCTAGATGAACCACCTATAACTCAACCTTTGAGGAACAATGAGGTGTACGACGATGATGATGATGCATACCTCAATGGAGCCGGTGCAACAAGAGCAATCATTTTATCTCCTCTTGCACATGGCAACAAGTTCAATATCACCAACACCATGATCCAGCTATTGACCATGAATGGGTTATTAAGAGGGGTAGCAGGTGAAGACTCCAACCTTTACTTAAAGAGCTTTATTGCCAGTACAACCTGTTGGGAGTAAGTCAAACATTATCGCTTGAGGCTATTTGCATTGTCATTGTGTGGAGAGGCCACAATGTGGTTAGATGAGTTGCCTTCAGACTCGATAGCAAATGGGGGAGATTTGAAAGAGGGTTTCCTAAAAAGGTTCATTCCTCCCTCCATGATGCAAGTACTCAAGGACGAAATTACCAAATTTGGGCAGAAAAATGATTAAGAACTGCATGAAGTTTGGTTGAGATTTAATAAGAAGATAAAACATTGTCCCACTCATAGGTTAGGAGATCATTATTTGAAGGAGACATTCTACCGAGACCGGAATGCACCCTTGAAGTTGGCTACAGATAGTATAAACGGACGCTCTTATATGATAAGAACTTATGCCCAAGTGTCAAAGGAGCTTGATAAAGTGACCAAGAATAACTGGGCCTGGCATACTAGGAAAGCAGAGGTGTCTGGTGGTGTAAAAATGGATACTCCTATTCCCAAACCATGACCAA
Organism: Withania somnifera; assembly: GCA_039654485.1. Lineage (NCBI taxonomy): Eukaryota > Viridiplantae > Streptophyta > Magnoliopsida > Solanales > Solanaceae > Withania > Withania somnifera. The sequence goes on along the minus strand of JBDJHY010723516.1, from coordinate 7,927 downwards.
TATGAGCTCGAGAATTCCTTCGTAACTCCTAGAACTTTTTCATAATAGCTCCCTTACATGCCTTATTTCAGAGGGAACCTCAATGTGGAGAGAAATAGCGAAGAGAAGATGAGTGATATCAGGATATGGCTCACCTAAAAACAGAAATAGATTTAATGTTTAAGCAATTGTTAGGTGGAGGCTATGAAAAGGTGAAAGCTCTTTCTTCCTACGGAAAAAGACAATATGATGGTAATGAATCAGAATCCGAGGAGAAGGCAAAGTATGTGCAGAACCATGGGGGTTTCGATAGAAAACACAAGGTAAACCATATTGCTTTAATGACAAGTGAGATCATCGTGATACAGAGCCGAATAATTGGAGAAATAAGGATGTATATAATATGAATAGGAATGGAGTATACGTGCTGCCAAGTAATTGAGAGAGAGGGAAGAGATTTTGGAAGAGATTTTGGATAAAGTACTGCAAAAGTTGGAATCATATGATGAGAGCTTACAGTCGATAAATATGAAGATCTTTAATATCTATCAAATGGTCAATTCCTATTCCACCTCAATAAAGCAGCTGGAGTTCCAAATAAGACAAATGTCTATTTTGTTAAATCAGCGTAAGCCGTAACATTACCCAGTGACACAGTTTACATGCCAAACCATGATAAAGTATGAGCTAGCAAGATAGATCCTTCATTTTGCGATGTTAAATCAAGCGTTATTGGGAAGCAACCCAATTTTTTTTAATTTTGTATTTTGTTTTTTATGGATTGACATGTGCATAAGTGTGTAGTGATACAGGGTCTAAACTAGTTAAAATTAATGAGGTGGAAGATCGAGCGAATCGTCCAAGGTAGGACGAAACGTCTGACGTCGTCATGTAAGCCAAAGTGCATTAGTTCATTTAGGGGCTCACACGAAACATTTGGACGAGCCATTCAAGATTGGAAAAGCTGTCCAAAGTTCCATCCCAAGTAAGTTAAGTTCAAAATTGGGTTTTGTCATTTTTCTTAGAAGCCGACCCCGCCCATCCTTGTACAAATAAAAACCTATGTTTTCACTTCTTAAATTATTTCGTCTATTTTAAAACTCCCCAAACACACAATTGTGCTCTTCCCCTTTTTTCTCCTCACTCTCTTACTCAAATTTCCACTTCCCTCTAGCAACTAAGATTAAAGCCTATAACTATCAACCTTTAAAGGTTTACTCATCATCCCCCACTCCCTTACTATGCAAAAGCAGCCCCTAGTTAATACTAAGAAGCAAGCTTCTCAACAATACCTGTAAGTATTAAGCTTAAATTGCTAGTTATTAATTGAAATTCTTATTCTTGACATATTGTTACAAGGTGAAGTTTGAGTAGACTAATGCCCTATCAACTTCAATATTAACGAAATGTATTTGTGCAATAATTGTGGCTTTGATATTTTATTTTATTTCTTATAATTATATTATTAATATGAGGTGCAGGAATTCCACGAATATTGTATTTGAACTGGTATGGATATAAATTTTGTTAGAAAAAAAATGTTATCAAATTGGGTGGTAAGAAGATGAAGGCCTGGATGAACCATCTTCAATAAGACGATTCGCCTAAGCCCACCATATAACTGAAAGTAAACTATTTTAAATTTCATTGAATTAGGTAAATCGGACGAGGCAATAAACGGATTGTCTGACCTGAGATGGCTTTTCCAAACCCTTCGTCTATCTAAATACCAGACTTGAAAAGAGATAGATGAAAGGGTAGATGATCCGTTTCCCTATAGACGAAACGTCCTACCCTTCCATCTGTAACTGCTCTTTGTATTTACACTGCCTTATTTTATTTTGATGATTTTTGTATTAACATTTGATATCTTACCAGGTAGTAATGGAGCCAAAGCTTCGCCAACATTGTGGAGTAGGTCAACGGAGTGGTATATCCCAAGGACTTTGGGATGAGGATGATAGACTAGAGCAATGTAGTACCAGAATACTGTTGCGATAATCCAGGTCTCTTATCGAGCCTTCTCGACCTGTACCAATTACTAATTCCTCGTCTGATGAGGAATCTGGTAAAGAATCGAGACTCATCAAGGACTGAGGAATTTAACACCAGCAACAATGCAGAAAGCCTGAATCTTACACCTTCCCCAGCCCCGGATTCACATCTTCAGGTGATACATATCAGGTGATCAAAAGAAAAAATTCAGAGTTCCAAGATGATTCCTGGTGGATAGTGCCAGGTCAGACAAGATTTATACTATGGGTCTAACCACTAATGCGAAGGGACAATTTAAATAGAACATTATTGAGGAGCTCCGGATAGTGACGACATATCCGTCGGACTATCTAAAAATTAAATGAGTGTCTCAGGCATATCAATTAAGTTGGATGAATAAACCACCTACTCAGTAGTACCCTATTTTAATTTTCTGGTTCTACAGAAACTACAAAGCTCATATATTGTGGATGGCTAGTAATGGTAAGCCGTCTGAAATGCATATTCTGAGCTTTGCTAAGGTACATAGAGTGAAAGTTAATATCTCTGAGCAAACAGTCAACAGAATACTGTTTGGCCCAAACGATATTGCTCTGGAGAACCACCCTGATTATATATATAAATATGCAAATAGGAAGACTCAACAAAAGTGGTTCACTTAGATGTTGGCCGATGCAGAGCTAGCATGGTTAAATAATCTATAGTTGCCGATTCAGACTGGTTTGTTGAGTTTAATTGCTACGTTGGTGGGTTTGGAAGGATGCACTTCTATATGACAAGAGCTGACAACCTAATGGGTGAGGATGCTTTTATGGTTGCATGTCTTGTTTCAGAGTATAAGTTGAACTTTTGCAGACTGATTGCCAAAAGAGATGAGGATGTACATTACGCGTGATGGTACTGCTTATCCTTACCCTTGCTTAATTACTAAATTGTGTTAGTTGATGAAGGTTTTGATATTACCAGGGATCGATGTGAGCATTGGTGCCCTAAAAACGTACGACATCAAAAAGTTTAAGGATCTTTCAAAATAAGAGATGGAAAAGCAATGGAGTGGAGCTACTTCCACTTCTCAAACAGGTTTAGACGGCCCGATGGGCATAGATACAATTGAATCAGCTGAAATTTCCTCTGTGCACCTGAAATCAAGTGAGCAAAAGCCACAGGGCCTACCCCTTAATCATCCTGCTGAAAGTCCTTCCCCTTATATTTTTTGACTTCACCCCATTGAACTTTGAAAAATCAGTTAAGCGGGTGAAGAGAAATAAGAGGCAACTGGAAGTATTATCTGTTGAGGTCGAGTAATTATGAAATAAAAGATTAAAACTACTCTCTAGTCGTATAATATAATGTAGGCCAGAATAGACAATATAGAAGACAGAAGGAACGAACGTCTACACTTTATGAGCCTATATGAATGGGCTAGATTTTAGTTTGATTTGGAAAAGCTGAGGGAGGATGTCACTTTGTTATAATAGGGTCAACAGTCAGTTGCCCTAATGATAGAAGATCCAATAGAGTCTGATGATGAGGACCGTATATTAAGCCTGACGAAAGTACAATCCAAAGGTAAAGCTATAATTGATGGGGGTAATAAAGAGAACTCTGGTAAGAAGAAAAAGAAAAGGCATAATTGGGGTAGCAGGAATAAAGAGCAGAATCTAGAGAAGGCATTGAGAGAATCCAAAGAGATGTATATGCTTGATGAGGATCGGAGGAAAGAACGGTCTGTAGGTGCTTCTGCTAGTGGAACGCCAGATGAGTTCGAGCATATAAACAAAGTACCTATGGCATCTAAGGAAGTTCAGATTGGTGCGGCGAGTACAATCACTGAGCAGCCATCTCAAGTTGATACCGAGACGCATGATGATATGACATAAGCTATTCTTTTGGTACACCCCTTTTTTCAATTTTTGTTTTACTTTTTTATGCATTTGGGATAATGCAATGTCTTGTGTCGAGAAGGGGTAGTACCTATTTTGATTCAGCTGAGTATTTTTGTTGCCATATTTCTTTTTCCTCGGACATGCTATCTTGTAGAAATGACATGTTTATGTATTATGTTTTTTTAGTAGTTTTATATTTTGTTGTTTTGATATTAAACAATAATACCTTGTACGAATAAAAAATTTCAATATCAAGAAGTCATTGGTATATATTATGTGTTAGATGTGTTAAATTATAAACTATAAATGATGAATGATGCTTTTTGTATTTGTAGAAACTAGATTCTTTGCGTAACAATTTTAGATTGACATGAGTTGTCTACTTGCAAAATATGGGTGAGTAAATTTTGCTTAATCTTTTTGTGTATTTGATATCTAGAACTTGCATGATTCAATTTTAGTTAAGTAAAAAATAGGTTGACTTGCAAATGCTCCTTGGCCTTCTTTGATTTAGCCATAAGCTATAAAAGTTTCTCCAAATACGTTGGAATTTCCATGTTTGATCCATATAACCATCTTTATGAAACCAACTGTAAATTGACCTCTGAAAAGTAAGAAGTAGTTTTTGTGGCCCTGGTTCTTTGTTGGATATTGTGCTTCTCTAATTAGGCATTATAACTTGAGTTGAGGGTAATTGTGTTAGAAAGCATCACAAGATAATACGTGGTAAAATTTTGTCTTGACCCTGGTCTGGTAGCGAATAATGTGTTTTCAACATAAGTTCAAAATTAGGTTGAGGGCTACTACTACAAGGCTTTCTTATATAAAATAAATAAGAAAAATAAAAGGGAAGGAGGCTAAATGTGCATAAATAAATGCTTTGAGGCTAAGTAGTTAACAAAAAGATGTCTGTTAAAAAGAAAATTAAAAAAAAAGAGCAAAAGGGGGAAGGGGGTGTAACGGAATAAACTGAGTCAGTCACTAAGTTTGCAATCTATACTCTACCATCACTCAAACCTTCATTACAAGCCGAAAAAAAGTCTTGACGTGATTGAGGATAATCTCCCAAAAACTAAGCTATAACTGATAACGACAAGCTTGTGACTATTGTGTGCATGATTAGATCTCTTTTTGAGTGTGAGTGATTACTTTCCTTGATAAATTAATCTATGTGTGTATATGTGGAATTTCTTTGTTATGAGAGCAAGTAGATGATTAGGTAGATTATAAATAAGTTACTATAGTAGTTTTAGCTGACACAAGCCTTGTAAGAGGTCTTTCGGTTCTTTGCTAAAAAGTTAAAGTTAATATTAAAAAACCGTAAGTCAATGTGGTATAATGTCAAATGATTGATTGTGTTGGGTTGACTTCTGTATAGGTGTTTAAGTGTTTAGTATTTCTATTGTGTTATTTCTTGAGGAAAACAAACGTTCTAGGTTGAGCGTGTTGATGTGACAATATTTTATGTCACATATTGCACTTAAAACTATGAAAAAAATGCATGTTCTTGAGTAACTTTTGTATGATTTGAAGTATTTTTTGTGTATTTATAGGGTAACGTTTTAGTCTGGAACTTTGGAGTAATTGTAAAAAATAAAATTTTGAAGATAATTTCATCCAACCTTGGATGGCTTGCCCAAGCTGTGCCATACAAAGAAAAATCAACTTTTGAAGAAGGCTTCCATCGTCCAGAAATGGACGGTTCCTTTGGTCTTAAACGAACTGTCCAAAGTTCTGTTCAAATTATTGATTAAAGAATAAATGGAGGACTGGACGAACCGTCCAACCTAGGATGACTCGTCCAACTTGGTTTGCCTAAATAAAAAGCAACTGTATAAGAGGCAAAATAGACAGAAGGGCAGACGGACCGTCTAAGGTTAGACAATTCATCTGATGAGTCACCCAAAGCTGAACTATGATTATTTCCAAGTTTTGAATATTAAACTTGTACCTATGCACTATAAATATATTAGGTTATTTTATTGAGATATCTTTCATAATATAGATTTGATAACATAGTTTCTAGAAGGTAGTTCATATTTTGTACACTTTATTCTCTCTTCTACAAAAAATCAAAGTTTGAGAGTTTTTCTATCATTAATTATAATCTACAATTAGTTCAAAGAATATTTTCTCGGTATGATGCCTATTAATTCTTCTTTTTATTGTCGCATAATCACAATCATGAGTAGCTAAATCCTCAAATTTAGGGTTGTAGGATCCATGGTAAAACAAATCTAGGGTTATAATTCTAACACGGTTCTTGTATCTCAACAAGTGTATTGATACATATTCTCGACTATTTAACAGATTTTTTTGGTGTCAAACATTATAACATGCCTAGGTTTAATTAGTACGAACCCTGTGGTTAAACCTAAGAGTTGAGATTATGATAAGAAATTTGGGGTGTTAACCCCCATCCAATGATTACCGTTGTAAAATTAGGGTAATTATCTTGAGTTATTATAATAGAAATATTACATTCTTTTACAGCTTAAGAAGTTTTTCCATCAGTTTTACATGTGTCAAAAAAATAAATAAAATAGATTGATCTATGATCAAAGATTGAAAAACACATAGATAAATAGCACTGTTCCCATGTATAACTATGCACTTCGAAAAGATTTCAAAACTATTAACTTTTATAATCTGAAGAATTATTGAAACCCTGGTGAACATAATACTAGGTTTTTTTAATTACTTGAAATCCATTACCACGTACATTAACCTATATATGAAATTGATTGCAAAGAGTTACTATTTTAAAAATAAATCCCCTTTTCTTTTATGTCTTTTAGAAATAATTGACTACATAATTAAATATTATCATAAGTCTTGAACTTGAAACCATATTCTGTATGGGTTTGACACCAACCTTGTCGGGTTCTATATTTGAACAACGATTGGTACGCTCGATAGAAAGAAGCTAGTGACTTTTTTTAGGTCATTAACTCTAACTTGCATGAGGTATCACAGTAGGGAATGATGATATGATATCGGATAGCACCGAACGTGCTAGACCTATACTTCATGGTCTAACCACGATTTCCAAGCCAAAGGCTCAATGAACGCACTAATTGAAGTTGTATAGGTCCAAAACACGAGCCAAAGAAAGCAATCACAAACGTGGAGAATATCTTGGAATGCAATTGGAAGGCATTAGAAGACTTTGGAGACCTAATTTGAGGGGACCCTAAGTTTGAGGACTCAATTATCATCTTAGGTCATTTTGGGCCTTAAGTTTAATAATTAAACTTAGGCTACTATATGTATGTGGTATTACAAATGTTAGTTTTTTGGGGTAAACAATCACTTAATACTTCAGTTCTTCACTTTTGAGTATAATGGTTATCTTAGATTCCAATTAGTCGATTTAGAATTTCCATTAGTGTTCACGTAATCGTAGTTTAGTTGATTAAGGTGGTTAATCCTTGATTGGTCATAGAGAATTTTTGCTTAATCGATCATTTAAATCTTTCATTTGTGGGTGAATCAAGTGGATTTCTAGTGTCGGTTGAGTTGGAATTCAATTCCGGTATGATTTCCTATTGAATTTCGTATATCTTTTAATTCCCCTTTTTATTTTTTTCTTCTTAGTCTTCAAATTCACGATCCGTATCGCGGATCATATCATTTGGTATCAGTCTCTAGGCTTGTAATTCATTTCATCGGATTACAATCCTGGGTTGTAAATCGAAAAACTACAATAAAAAAATCCAAAGATCTGAAAAAGTTAAAAAAATTCAAAAATCAATTTGGTTCAATTCATGTTTGTTTTTGAATTTTTATTTCTATGAATTTTTTTCTCATAATTTGGTTTATAGGCATCGAATTTTACTTAATTTCGAATTGATCTGTGACCTACACCATTATTGACATTTTTTAGCTCAAGGAGTTCCAAAATTTGTGCTAATTTTGGATTGAATTAGATCTACAAAGTATTACAATCTTCAAGGTGTAATGACCCATTTGTTTATTTACTTGTTTTTCTCATTTTTCTATATGTAGAGCCATCTGGTAGTTTCTCCAAGTCATTTACGACTTGCTAGGAATGGTAGTTCGATGCC
>JBDJHY010723299.1:0-15286 GCA_039654485.1 Withania somnifera | reverse complement strand
AAATAGCTCTATACAGCCACCATAGTCATGGATACATATAATGTATAAGAGATCAATTTTCAATTATTTCTCTATCAAAGTATAGTTACCTTTCAAACTATTAATGCATGCTCGCAACACAGAATTAAACAATAGGATAAAAGGGTCTGAGACTACTAACTGGAATCCACAGAATGACTGTCAAGCCCTAGTCGCAAAGAACCTCTTCTCCTACCTAAACTCGAAGTTACGATCAGATTCAATTGGATCTGGTCCTATCCGACCCAACCCCGGAACAGCCAACCTACGTGCAAATTCCAACATGGCACCCGTTAGGGCTTAGTACACACCAATACAAGGGAAATACAGAGTTATCATAGCTCAATCCAACACAACTTACTCCTAGGCTCGCACCGGGCTAGGGTACAATATTTTCACACAGGGTTGTTAATTACCCAGAAAAGCCATATCCAGCTATCTATTTCTAGGTGGCCACGCATTCCCTAATTGTAGGCAACACCTCAGGTAGTACAACATAATCAGCCTACCTAGATTGGCTCTAAAGCCACCAACCTAGATTAGGGGATAGCACTAAGCTCTAACCACTAGTATAATACCCATCCAACTAGTCTACGTTTCAGAGTCAACGTATGACACCAAAGGTGATACATCTCCCCCAACCATATTACATTCCAGAGTCTTCGTTGAACACATTGGTAGGGAAATATAGCCCCTAGATAAGTAACCAAGCTATAAGCCAGCTAAATGCATCATAAGGGGAATAATAAGCATAGTGGGGCTTTGACTAGTAGTCCAAGCCCCGAGATGGAACTTTACCATACATATACTACTCTAATAGCCAGTATAAAGAAAGTAGACTATTCCTACCTAGTGCCGACGGAAACATCAAAAGTCATGTTGGAAGAAATAGAGAAACGAACTAAATTGATGATAACACTCAAAATTACTCTTAAAAACCAATATAAAAGTGTATGCAGACGTCAAATATAATTACCCATCAAAGATTTGGGGTCGATCCCATAGGAAATAATATAAGAGGCAATCGAGTAAGAATGGGAACTATAGTGCCACGACTATAACTTGAACAGATAGAACACGATATGGAGGGGGGTAAGGATAAAATAAAAGGTATCAAGTATGAATTATGGAAAAGTTTTGATAAATGACTTCACAATGCAAAAGTAGAAAGTAACCAATCCAGGAAAATTTATATCATCAACTATCGATGGTAGTTAACAGATTATAAGCAGTTATGGTCTTACAATACTTCCTAAGTGCAGAGTTATGTATAAATCCAACCCTATTTATCTAAGTGTTTTTCAGCCTTTAATCCTAGATAAATATCTTTCACACCGGGTTAGGGCTGTGAAAGAGTGTGTTGCCCTTATCATGGTAACTCAAGATAATTACTCTTACTACAACAACAACCACTAGATAAGGGTTAACACCCCGAATTTATTATAACTATCTTAACTCCTAGTTTCAACCACAGGGTTATTGCTAGTTAAACCTAGGCAAGTTCTAGTGTTCGCAACCACCGAAAATCAGTCATTATGTAGAGATTATGTTTGCATACACTCATAAAGATGAAAGGACTAAAGCATTTATTGAATTGATTGTACAACAGTTAAACCAAATCACAATATAATATTAAAAATCCAAATCCAAATCTAAATATAGCATCAGTTACGACTACAAGATTTAAACAAGAATAAAAGTCTACACACTAAAAATAAACAATAAAAGTTAGGGAAGAAGAGATAGTAAAAAACATTGCAATACAAAGCTCTAAATCTCTAACCCTAGGTGTAGATGGTTGGTTCACAACTTCCCTTTGATGTGTTTTTACCTAAAGGCTGCCAAAGATCTGCCCAAGATTTCTTTACAAATGACCTTTTCAGGTTTATATGCAGAATTGGCTCAGTTACTTGAAATTCCAGAACTGTCCAGTCGCCTAGCACTAATGGACTACGCGATTATTCCATCTCCTTTAGCAATATCGAGGTGCTACATTTTATCTCATTGTGATATCTCATAGCCCTCACGATCGTGTAGGTCTATCTAGTGGCAGATCGCGATCGCGTGCTAACTTTACGATCGCAAAGAGTATTTTGTTGACAGTATCCAATAGCCTCTATTTTTTAAATCTTCAACCTTAATTGATCATTATGCACCTGTTTTTCATGGTTACTGCATAATACCTGCAAGACATCAATTTAGCCAATTAGTGACACTATTTTGTATGTTAAGACCGCTAATTTCATAGAAAATAGATGTAAATAAAGTGTAATTTCACCACACATTACTCGACACTACACTAATCTAGAAAAACATAATCCACGAGTCAAGAAAAGTAAACAAAGACCATATTCCTATATCATATCGGGGTTGAGATATAAACTAAGAACGAGTCTGTAAACCTGACCAACTCGAAAAAAGAAAATATTATAACAACACATAAAGTGTAGATTATGCATCATATAGTACAAATTACGGCTCAAAATAAAGGTGAAAATCAAAGATATAAGCCTAGAAAGTTTATGTAATATAGAAAACTTTATTACACTAGCGAAAACGAAGAATTACCTGGCAGAAATGAATATAGAAACACCGAGGCATTATTCCACAAAGAAAAACTTCAAGTTGGAACCTTAATTACCCCTCAACTTAATCAATTTCCCATGGAAAATCTCAGCAGAATGAGAAAATGATCAAAAAAGGAAGGAGAAAGCTTTATATAAGCATGCCAGGCGATCACGTGATCGCGGAGTAGGCCTACGCGATTACAACTCCTGGTCGCCTTAGCCTACGCAATCGCGGCCCACCGCTACGTGATCGCGATGAATACTAAGCCCAACCTAAGTGATTGCAGTGCACCGCTACGCGATCGTGATGCTTTGGCACCCAGTCAACTTCAATCTTAATAATTGAGGCTCGAAATAGAAACAGAGTCCGACTTTAAAGATCCATATATTAATATAATCGGTATTTCAGACTCAATGAAATCAATGCAAAGGACATTCCTAATCATATAAGTTGAGTAAGTCCCGAAGTAATAATATTTAAAGGAATTTAAATTGTAAAAATGCTAGGGAACCAACCTACCGATCCCAAAAAATCACAAATGACTTGGGGCAGTTACAAAAAATCTCTAACTCGCAAAACAATCGCACGAATAACGGAGATCGCCCCGAGGGACATTACATCTAGGTGATAAATAATTAGATAAGATGACTTATTAAATAAAATAAAGATAAGCAAAACTAGACATGTAACTTGGTTATTACTTAACCATACAAATATAAATAACTAAGTGATTAAACATGCGAAGTCTATTTTAAAAGATATACTTGGTCCAAAATATAAAGCACAAACGCATAACAAGAGGAGACGTACATGGTTGCTTCTAATAGAATATTAACGTACTCAAATAATACAACAAATAAGAAAAAAAAAACTATGACACGAAATAAAAAAAAGTGAAGGATATGTGAACTAACCTGATCGGTTCCAAGCACTAAATTAAAATAAAAATAAAAAATATAATAAAACAAAGACAGTCTATGCACAAAACTACGTATTTAGGGGCACAAATATTACGAAGATCAAGAGATTAACCTTATTGACGAAATGTTGAATTAATGAAAAATACCTTGATTATTCTCCATTCATGTAATGTATCCTACTTAACCCCATGAATTATAGATCTCGCAAAAAAAAAATGATATTGTGAGTAAATTGTATGTCATCTTATTTTGGGTGGAAAATATAATATAAAAGATAAAACAAATAATAAATTTATAAAATATAAAATTAATGTAAGAATAATAGGAGAGAGGGGAGGATGAGATTATGGTGAGGCTTAAAATGGGCCTAATGCATTGTTACTTCCTCAATTTCATTATTATATGATCGACTCTTTTAACTGGCTTAAAACAAAGTGAAAGTATTGTTTTTTTAAAAAAAATTATTAAACAACTAAATAAGAATATTTTGGCATTTAAAAGCCATGTGAAGCTAAAGATACATGTTTCTAATATATAAATTATACGAAGGTTTCTAGATAATTTAGCATAAAAGTTATCAAGTTTTGAAGATTTAATAGAGTAACATATAAAAACTAGAAAAGAGGGAAATAACGGGGTGCTTGCGTTTGTCATCATATCCTAAAACGTACTTGGTGGCCCATTTTGGGGGATGATTGCACTTGAGCTCTTTTCCGAATGTGGAACTCCTCAGCCCCTCGTGGTTCGAAATGATGTCACTCCATTGTAGTGTACATGTAAATCATATTCAAAAAGGGTGAGAGTAGGTCCTTTCTTCACATTCAAAAGAAATATTAAATTAACGTTGGATCAAAGTAAACATATAAGAAAAGAAAACGAGATTTTTCCAGCCCTTTTGTACTAGATAACAAGATTAAAAATAGATCCGCCACTCAACTAGTTTGAATTCGCCATTAAATAATTGGGCTTAAAACGAATGTATAGTCCCAAAAATTCTCAGTTACTAACTGAAAAACATATCACCACCATTAATGATCTATTGTTGTACACATTTGTTACAAAGAGAGTTCAATAAAGGGCTAAACCGTATGTGCTTGCCCATTCCTAGGTAGCAAATCAAGATGGCAGTGATACAAACTCACCTTGAAACTTATTAAACAATCAGTAGCATGCCAAAATATTCCATGCAAGTTGAGGATAAATAAGATTGAAAAAAGCTAAATTTTAAATTAGACAAAGAAAAACGTTACATCTAATAAGCAAGAACTCCATTGGCATTTTACATGCATGTAAAAGGAAACATTCTCAGTAAAGCATGTGAAATTTTCTACTAACTTAACCAAAAAAAGATGAAGCTAATTTGGCATCCAAACGATACGAACTGAAATTTATAATGTAAGAAAATAACTATTTCACATGCATGCAAACTCAATAGATGAAAACGAGAAGGTAAAGAATGGACTTTTAAACCTCTTGCGGTCGGAACCATGAAGGTGCTCAAACCATATTGTGAACCACGTCAGTGTCCTCGAATAGAACTTGAGTCATGACCTTGATTTAGAGGTCCGACAATAGCATTTGGCTTTGATCATTCAACCAGTGACTTGGTGTTTCGAGAGGTGAATATTTTCGAGAGACCTGTGGTCTTGCGGCATTTCCCTCACCCGTTAGTGTTTTCTTCCCTAAAGAAAAACAAGTGTTTCCTATCAGCCATTAAGAAATATTTATATTATCCGTTGCCCCCCCCCCACCCCCAAAACCCCCCGCAAAAAGTTTTCAATAAAGAGTGATTTGTGGGACATCAACGTGGGATGGAGTAAATATTGGTTAAAAGATATTTTTTGAGAGCATTTTTGGGAGGAAATATATTCTTCTATCTAAAGAAAATATATAGGGAGATTTTAGATGGATATGAAAAGATTTGACCAAATAGAAAATTCAAAACTTGAGTTTGTTTGGGTCTAAATAAAATTCCAGTAGCAGTAGCAGTAGCAGGAGCAGTAGCAGTAGCAAACTCAATGTAATCACAGACTCAATTAAATCACAAACATAATGCAATCAAAGACTCAATGCAATCTCGGTCTCAATGCAATTTCGGGCTCAATATAATTCCGGGTCAAATTCAATCTCGCGCTCAGTGCAACCTCGAGCTCAATGCAATTACAGGCTTAATGTAATTTCGGGCTCAATGCTATCATAGGTTCGGTGCAATCTCGGGCTCAATGTAATCTTGGTCATAGTGCAATCAACAGGATCAGTGTAATCTCGGGCTAAATAGTTAACGGCTTTGAATATAATCAACTTGCTCGATGTAGTTATCCTTCCAACATAATTAATGGGTTTGAATATAATCAACAACCTCAATACAGTTTTCAGGCTCAAATGCAACCCCGGGCTTAGTACCGGGATCAGTGCAATCAATAGGCTCAATATAATATTGGATTCAATAATGAACGGACTTGAATATAATCAATGGCTCAATATATAGTTCATGGGAAAATGTTATCAATGGGCTCAATATAGTTGTTGGGTCAGTGTTATCAACGGACTTGAATATAATCAATGGGCTCAATGTAATTCTTAGCCAAACATAATCAACTGGCTCTATGTATTTAACGGGATCAAATATAATTATCGGGCTCGAATACACTTGACGAGCTAAATGTAATTCTTGGGCCAATGTAATCGACGGGCTTGATATAATCAATAAACTTGATATAATTAGCAAGCTTAACTATAATTAGAGGGCTCAAATGTAATCATCGGGTTCACATATGCTCAACGAGCTCAATGTAGTACTTGCTTTGTAATTATCAGGATTGATATAATCAATGGCCTAAATATAATTAGTGGTCTTAACTATAATCAGTGCTCAAATATAATGATCGGGCCGATAATTTCATGTAGCCTTTTGTGAGAATACTCTTGCGTTTGTACCTTCTCTTAATGTCAACTAGTTGGTTGCTTCATTATCCGATTTTGAGAGAAATTTTTTTAGAACTACTAAAATATTTCTTTCCCAATATAGAAGTTAGCTCTCTTTTCGATGTTTGTTTAGCTCGTTTGTCATGAATTTTTTAGGTCCTCTCAAAAATTCTGTCCCGATTATAGTTTATGGTATCTTGTATTCTTGTTTCACTCAAACAAAGTCATCAATTCAAAATAAATGATTGTCTTACATTCAAACATCGAGGTTCGACTTTGAATTTGCATTCTATTATCATGCTCAAGGGTTGAGTTGATTAAACTCGAGATTCTACATTTGAATTTGAGTGTGTTGTTGAAATCGAATATGAAGGCGAAAAGAGATTTTTTATTAGATAAAGACCAAATCTGATAATGGGTTACCTGCTTATTCAAATGGAAAGTCTAGTCAAACGTAATTCATGAGTATAAAAAAACATACTTAGTAATTTCCGACTAAGTGGAATTTTAGAAGGGTAAAATGTACGCAGTCATACCATTACTCCATAGGAAAAGAAGGGGAAATAATAAATAAGGAAATAAAAGAATTTCTTAGTTAGAGTGGAAAAATAAAGAGATGGAATTTTGATAAAAAAATGTTTTACAAGATGCTAAGGTTAGATACCATACAATATTTGGGATGCTAAGATACCATAAGCACTAAGCAACTATCATAATATGTTGCTGATATCAGGAAGGGGTGCTACAACAGGTACTTTAACTAGTACTGCAGGTACTAGAGGAGTCTCTAGAGTTGTAGCAAGAATAGTCACTTCCACAAGTGCTCTAGCCGAAGCTCGAACTGTCTTCTTAATTGTTGAAGATTGTATATGCACCATCTGTGAAAGAGTGAAGACAATGGTGAAAACTTTCAAGAAACCATCTAGGATGTACGCATGAAGTTGGATTAAAAAGGAGAAGACATTCCTACATGTCACAATAGCCTTCTAAAGATAAGCCACAGATGTGTCCGTGCCGATCTATATGACTCTAATAGACATTGGCTCTATACACTGACATTAGATGAACCTAGGGCTCTGATACCAAGTTGTGACAACCTGATTTCTCGAAACATGATGGTACCTGTTATCCCACTAGTAGGAGAACCAACCATGTAGCTCGAAGACAAAGCGGAGGGATACCATCAATAATAGCGGAATGCACAAGTACAATAAAAAGGTATAAAGAAAATGGAATATGACAAAAATAACGAAATAAACAACAGAATCAATAAACCCTCAAAACCCGATATCAGTGTAAATAAACAGAGTCTCTAAGTATAAAGTATAAGAAAAAATATGCTATAAGTATGTCTCTGAAAGTACAAAAGAGACAATTCCTATCCAAAGAGAGAGCAGGGTCAGTTGGACCTCAAGCTCACCCTGTATCTCTGAAAGAAATAGCAAGTAAGCATGAATGACAATCCGTAAATCAACGTCAGGTGCTAGCACTTAGATCTTCACCATAGGAATAAGTGTAGTAGAGTACAAGTTGTCAAAGAAACCCGTACCCAGTAGGCTTCGAGGGACAACTAGGAACATAACAATCATAAAAGCAGTAAATAATAAAATGAAAGAAAGTAAGGTCACAAAAGCAAATAGTACAACATGGAAGATAGCTACTCAGATAAGAATCAAGTAAATAGATAGACATGTATTCCCTAGCTAAAACATCAGAACAGGATCTTAGGCAAAAGAAGAGAACATACCCAAAATCTTTGCAATGATATATATAAACAACAATAGTAGGTAATCAAAAAGATGGATAAGTAGACAAGGAGAGAAAATGGATAGTATACCGGTCACCTCAAGTAAGAATGGAATGAACAACCAAATGATATCACGCACAATTATCCCATATATCAAGACAATCTAACATATATAAAATAATAATAATTAAGTAGTAAATAGAAAAAGTAAATTAACCCTGCCAACCCCCCATAAAAATGGCAGCATAAAAGGAGAACATGCTCACCATAGGCCTCCCATACGACCAAGGGCACACCAAAGAAAACAAGTGCAGAAAAGTAAATACACACCATAAAGTCACCCGTCCTACGTACGTTCCCCTCTGGTACCCGTAGGACCAGTAGGTAAGATCTATGGAAGGGATAATCCTAGAAGTTCCCTGTATATCCCTGCTCTGACCTATACCCCTCCTCTGGTCACAATATAGCCCAAAGGCGAGGTCTATGGAGATACACGCACCATGTACAATCTCTAACGTCATCATCATCTTACATCCCAAGCCATAGAGTCTCAGAGAATCCCATAATCGGGCAAACAACGCCTCATAACAATAGTCTCATCATGGTATCCTGCGTCTCAATATAGTAGTATCACTAATATACTAATAGAATAGTATCATCGAAAGTTTCCAAACCAGTAGGTGTGATAAGTATAGAAAAGCTGAACTCACTGCCATGCGAGGACAGACTCAAGTGTCAGTGGCTATACTCACAGCCTAACAAAGTCGGACTCAAGTCCCATCAGAAGTAGTTAAATGACAGTACCCGGTGCCAAGTTATTGAATAGTAATACCGGGTGCTTAGAATAACACCGTCTTAAATGAGTAAAAGGTCCAGTAACTTATATTATTTTCAGAAAGTTCCATATTGTCATCTTCAATTGCCATTATCCATTACTATCATTATTAAAATAGCCAGTGTTTAGCCTCCATGTCTTAATAATAAAATGGCGATACAGGCCATCCCCAAGGCACTCTAAACCGGAGTCTACAACCCACACTCTCGTAGGATGAATGCAACAACATAAAATATACATAGCCAACCTATGCCCTGCATAGGCGCGACTAAGCTACAACTAGCAGCATAATACAACAACCCAAACCCGAGCACAAAAACCCAAAACCAACCCACACATCAAAGTTCTACTTCTTCCAGATGCTATTTAGTACAATTAGGAAAGCTATATACCCAAAGATATCCCCACAAAGCCTACTTGTCGTCCGAGGAACAAAGAGATGCAACTCTAAAATATCAACCCAAATGATAGCAAACGATCTCCAAAGGTTCTGAAACTTATATAACAATAATTCAAGAATATTACGAGTCTAATGATATAATTTATACTATTATGGAATGGGCCTAAAATGGTCCCACAGACGCCGCTCGTCAAAATAAAAAATAAACTACTAAGAACCCGTGCTCCAAAAATAAGCACAATGCGAGTGTGGGAAAGGCCTCAAAACGGTCCGGTATTAATTTGATTACAAAGAGTCAACAATTCAAGATATATGGAATTTAAACGAAGAAATTCGACGTAGTAACTACACTACGGAGTGAAATAAACTCAAGGGACAATACTTTATCCAATAATAAATGAATTAGTTCAAGAATTCAATGTTTTCACAATTGGGGCCATTAATAGAGAGAATCTTCAACTTTTAAGAGTTAAAATGGAGAAGAAAAATTACCAATAGTAGGGAAATTGAAGGAAAAACCTTGGCACTTTTTCCTCAACCTTTGCTGAAATTTTGGATGAATTTCGCACGGAAATAGAGAGAAAACACGAAGGGCTTCGCCGTGGAATGAACAGAAAGTTGTGTAAGAATTATTTATATTTCTAGGTAATCACTCATTGCGTTCGTGTGAATCTTTGTTGTGATTGTTAAGGGAAAGAATTCTGGTCATTGCGATCGTGGAAAAATATATCATGATCGCGCTTAATGTCGAACTATTGAGGCTTCATGATCACGTTAGTGAGGCTACATGATTGATTTTATTTGGGGGACACAGGGACACATTGTGATAGCGATGAGTTAAAGGGACAACTCTTCGCAATCGCGTGAGTCAAGGATGCGATCGCGTAGAAAAAAATTTGGAAGGCATCAAGATCGCATAGAAAAGTTCTGCAATCGTGATAAATAATTTACCTGCACCAGATAGAGGTTTTGACAGCAAAAAACAAAGTGTATAAACACTCTGAATCACCACTAGAAATGCATTCAGAGTCCAATTTACTCTAACAAGCTATGTATGCACACCTGAAATGTCATTCTAGACTCAACGGTGCAGTCGAAATTTTGATACTAGATTGTTTTGGAAAAATGTTGATGAAGTCAACCTTTAGGCCTAAAATACTCAAAACTCCATCCAACACATCAAAAAGATGATAAAAACTTTGGTAAGCTAACCAACACTCTCACTAGCCCAAAATCATCATTCTGGAGCTAATGGAAGCGTCAAAATTCCATTCCAATTCTCTGAACACCAAATGAAATGAAAAACAAAACTCAAAACAAAAACCCCAAAACATGAAATTAAGGTCCATATAGACTTTATTCGGCATTCTGGAGCTAATAGAATTATTGAAATTTACTTCCAAGCTCGTCTTGAAGGAAAGTTGACTAATGTCAATGAGTACTTATTTTCAGGCTTTAAATAGGCAAAGTGAGATAAATCTCAACTGAGCTGCTAGGGAAATAATAATATCGGTCCTAAGAAGTCATAAATGACCTAGGACAGCTATTGGAAAGCTCTAGAGTACAAAACATCACGTAATTCTCATAAATGACAGTAGGGGTCATTACAATATCCATTATAAAAGGACTTTCATCCCCAAAAGTCAAGAAAAATAGAAAATAAAAAGAGTGAGAGAAAGTACCTGATGTCTCAATCAGTTGCAGATATTGCTTTCGCATCTCACTCTCAATCTTCCAGGTATCCTCTTCGATCGGACGGTACCTTCACTTCACCCTAGCCACTGGAATCGCCTTAGTCCTCAATTTCCTAACATCCTTAGCTAGAATTGTCACCAGTTCCTCAACAAAAGATAGATTCTCATCCAACTGTATCAAATCTTCTTGAATAACATGAGACTCATCCGCAATATGCCACTGTACAATCAAAACATGGAACACTGAATGAATGAATGAAAACATATGACGGTAGGCAACATCACCAAATCTCTCTAAAATTATGAATGGCCTAATATACCTGGGACTGAGATTGCCCCGCCTACCAAACCTCATCACACCATGCATAGGAGATACTCTCTGGAAGACTCTGTCACCAACTTCAAACTCTAAGAAACAAAGTCTATGATCTGCGTAGCTCGTTTGCATACACTGCACAACCCGCAGTCGATCCTGAATCCATCAAACCAACCAATAAGAAATTTGGATCGTCTACCATACAATTCCTCAAATGGTGCCGTCTTAATGCTGAAATGGTAGCTATTATTGTATAAAAACTCTGCTAATGCTAGATGCTGATCCCAAGCACCCCTAAAATACAACACATAAGCTCTCAACATAGCTTCCAATACCTGAATAGTCCGCTCATACTGACTGTCCGTATGTGGGTGAAAAGTTGTGCTCATCTACCTCAGTACCTAAATCTTGCTTGATAGACCTCCAAAACTGTGAAGTGAACTTCCTGCCTCTATCAAAAATGATAGACACAGGAATCTTATGCAATTGAACCACCTCACAAATATATATTTGATCTAGACGCTCAACATTATATAAAGAGTGAGTAAGAATGAAGTGCGCTGACTTAGTCAGCTTATCAACAATAACCCAAACAATATCATAACCATAGTTAATCTGCAGCAAATTAAAAACAAAGTCGACAGTCATATGGTCCCATTTCCAAGTCAAAATAGGGATTCTCTACATCAAACTACCAGGCCGTCGATGCTCATACTTAACCTGCTGGCAGTTTAAACACCGTGACACATATTCTCTTTATTCCACTCCACCAATACAGATGATGTAAATTAATTGTACGATGATGAACCAAATACTATTTATGAGCCTCTCGTAAAATTAACTGAGCCAACTTACAAAGCTGCGACACACATATATGACCATCAAATCGAAGAACCATCAGAACGAATAGAAGTCCTGCCAGCCTCTCCATCTTACACTTAGTCATGCAGAGAACCCAAGTGCTGATCCTAAAAATGATTCTATCGAATCTAATCTAACAAAAAAGATCTGGCCTTAACACAAGACAAAACTCTTATGAGGTTAGATAAATCCAATCTAATTAATCGACTAGCCAAAGACTGGACATCCAATGTCAACGACCTCTATAAAACTGCTAAGGCTGCCAAGCTATCCATACTGACCGCTTTCCTGCTCAAGGTATCCACCACTATGTTTGCCTTACCCGGATGGTAGAGAATAGTAATATCATAATCCTTCAGTAAATCAATCATCCTTTGCTACCGGGAATTTATCTCCCTCTAGATCATAATGTACTGAAGACTACGATAGTCTGTATAGATCTCACACTGGACCCTATACAAGTAATGCCTCCAGATCTTAAGCGCAAACACTACTGCCGCCAAATCCAAGTTAAGAGTGGGGTAGTTACTCTCGTGAACCTTTATTTGTCTCGATGCATAAGCGATAACTCAACCCAGTCGCATCAGAACACAATCTAAACCAACACCAGAAGTGTCACAATACATGGAGAAACCCTGACCCTCAACTGGCAAGGTCAAAACTAGGGATGAAGTAAAAAACTCCTTGATTCTAAAAAATATCAACTTGCAATCCTCGGACCACTGAAAGGCCACATCCTATCTAATTTAGTCAAAGGTGGTGCAATTGATGAAAGACCCTTGAAAAAACATCGCTAGTAACCTGATAATCCAACAAAGCTCTGAATCTTAGTAGAAGATATTGGCCTCGGCCAATCATGCGTATCCTGAATCTTTGTTGGATTAATTTTAATCTCAGCCTTATACATTATATTCCCTAAGAATGCAACAAACTCAAACCAAAAATCGCACTTTGAGAACTTAGCATAAAGGCGGTGCTCTCTCAGTGTCTGAAGTATCACCCTCATGTGATGCTCATAATTTGATTTATACTGTAAATACACCAAGATATATACGATGAATACAATCACAGTAGGTAGGGCTTAAGCACCTTATGTATCATGTCCAAAAATGCTACCCGGGCATTAGTCAAACCGAAAGACATAACCAAAAACTCATAATGGACATTATGAGTCCTAAATACTATCTTTTAAATGTCACTATCCAAATCCTTAACTGATGGTAACTTGACCTTAAGTCTATTTTAGAGAACACTTTGAACCCTGAAGATGATCAAACAAGGCATCAATCCTCGGCACAGGATACCTATTCTTTACTGAAACTTTGTTCAATTGATGGTAATCAATACTACCATACTTCTTTTTAACAAACAATACTGGCGTACCCACGGTGACATACTAGAAAGAACAAGACCCTTATTTAACAAGTCTTGGATCTGAACCTTTCGCTCTCTAAACTCTGAAGGAGCTATATGGTAGGGAGCAATAGAAATAGTCCTAGTGCTCGGCTTTAAGTCAATAGGATAATTAATATCCCACTCGGGTGGTAGGCCTGGTGGGTCAATCAAAAATACACCAAGAAACTCAAAAACCATAGGAAAAGACTCAAGAGTAGGAGTGTCAGCCCGAATGTCGCGAACATATGCTAAGTAAGCCAAACATCCTCTCCCCACTAACCTCCTAGCCTGAAGGCAGGAGATATCCCTGTTGGAGCGCGAATACTAGAACCCTGCCACACAATAGGAGGCACCAGACACAACTAAAGTAACGGTCTTGGCATAACAATCAAAAATCGTATGATGAGGGGACAACCAATCCATGCCTAGTATAATATAAAAATCAACCATATCTAATAACATCAAATCAGTCCAAGTATCCAGCTCCTCACATACATACATGATTTGATAACCCGATCCACTACTTAAAAATCCCCTACAGGGGTAGAAACATGATTAAATACTGATAACATCTTATTAGTCAACCCCAAAATGGGTGCAAAATAAGTAGACATATAAGAACAAATAGATCCAGGGTCAAACAAAGATGAAACAAGTCTAGAACACACAAAAATCATACATATAATCACCACATTTGAGGCTCCCACCTCTGGTTTAGCTGGCAAAGCATAAAACTGGTGATCATCACCAAGATGACTACCCCCCACCGATCCTACCACTCTAGCCACCACTACAGGAACCACCCTGTGCCCCACCTCTAGTCGATGGTGGCACTAATCTTAAAGGCTGAACATATTGGGAATCAAGTTGAATAGCACCCTACTGGGGACATGCTCTACAAAAGTGACCCACAATGTTGCATTTAAAACATGGCCCACCCTGATGAGAACCTCTACCAGAACCCGTCTAATCACCAATATAAGAGAATCCAAATCCACGAGTAAACTATGTTGGAGATGGTGCACAAAAAATCTACTAATACGGTACTAAAAACTGAAATGAAGCTTGGACCGACCTGCTAGACTGGCCCTGAACATACTTTTGCTAACCACTGCCCCCAGAACGAGACCCACTGTAACTACCTTAATGCCTTTATATCTTATTACTACGCTGATGCGACTCATGATAGAGGGTCTCTATGGAATTAACATGATATACCATTGCCTAGAATGGTTAACCATCTGATATCAAAAATTCCACGAACTCACGCAGTCTATCTCGCAACCCATTAGCAAAATTTTGGACCCTCTCCACCTCTGTAGGCAGAAGCTCCACCCCATAAGTAGACAATTGGTAGAATCGAGCTTCATACTTGGCAACTAACATCGGACCTTGTTCAAGCTTGTTGAACTCTTCCCTTAGATAGTCTCTTTCAGCCCTCAAGACAAACTTCCTCATAAATACCTTATAGAACTCAACCCAAGTCAACCGAAGTGTACCCACTGGGATACAAACAATAAGGTCCTCCACCACTGCTTGGCTGCACCACGCATCTTGTAAGTGGTGAAAGTTACTTTGTGGGTCTTTAAAATACACATGCTCCCAAA
>JBDJHY010723192.1:0-15692 GCA_039654485.1 Withania somnifera | reverse complement strand
CAAAACTTAATATAATAAATGCTAATCCATAACTTACTATATTTGTTTTCTTCTATTCAATAGGTTAGCGCTCCACAACTTAGATCGTTCTGTATATCAATGATATAAACATATATTCAAATAACAAACTACTAAATCCTTTTTTATGTACTCACTTTGAATGATTGTAGTAAGAACTCTAACCTTGGTTGAAGCAACACCATCCTCAATATGATAACCAACCAATTCGTGATACGTCAAATCACAATGGCGAACATTACCATGAACATTACCTGATCACTCTTTTTTTATTACACAATTTCCAACTATCAAAATATTGTTAATTAAGGTTATACCACATATTCTCCTTCCACTATCATATAACTAATGATAGAAAACAACATGTTCACAAAGTCATTAAAACCATTTCTATCTTTCAATACACCTCAAAATGCATCATTGACCCAAGACTTTACTCAATCAATCTTTGAATCACTGAATAGTACAAGTATGTATACAAATATTTTCCATAAGTACACCACTTCCCATTTTGTTCCAAGTCACAACATCAAAACCACACAATGAATCCCAGCTAGAAGGGACATATCCAAGAATGAACAGGGACTTAATACCCAAACAGACAAATAATGTGAGATACGAGCTAAAGAGTAAAGGAAAAATTTCTAAAAGGTTTATAACCTCCCAAAGATAGGCAAAAGACGCCTCCATACTAATCCACAAGACACTACTAAATATTTCCTTGTACATATATAAGTTTTACCAATCTAGTGATTTGATACCACTTATCACAATCAAAAATTTTAACAGGATGTCATCTATCCTAACACACTTGTACAGGAAAGTTAAAACATTTATATAGGGTAAATGCTTAAAAAGGAGTTGAGAGAAGAAAATAAGGTATAAAACAAACTCTAACTAATAAACCTCTGCAAAATCTAGAGTCATCTTATACAAGCCAATAATGAAAAATACAAGTCTAAGACAATAAAATAGTCTCAAATATTTACAATTCTCAATAAAACATAAATAAAGACATCGATATTGAAAGTTCCATAGATCCTACTGAACTACAAGAATCTACCTCTAGATCTCTAAAAAGTCAGCCTCGGATCACAATCGGACGAAGGAAAAATCAAGAAACTCTAGGCTCAGAACCTATACAACGATAAATATCAAGGGAGTAAGTACAAAAATAAATAATGGGTACTCATCAAGTATCTCTAGATGGCTATAAAACAAAGAATTTACGAGCATCACTACCCATGCAACCCAACCCCAATCCACCTATGACATAAAGTTAGAAAAAAGTCATAATCCAATAACTTATAATTATAGGTACATGCATAGGGGATAACAAAACTAAAGCTAACTACTAGGTAGATGTGAACAATAATAATCTAAATTAACTAATGAAGTATCAATATAAATTCCCATGGACTATTATCATAGTAAGGCACCAACATCGCCTCATTAGGAATCTTAATGAATAAGTAATATCATCAATAAAATATCTAGAATCAAAATAAATCGCAAGCACCAGAATATCACTCTTGGCTATACCAAGTATAGGACTTCCTAGTTGAAGTCAACTTGAAATTCACGGGTACATCCCACTAGCTATAAAATAGACTCACAAGAGTCCATCATCACTCATTTTAGTCTCGAATATGTGACCCACCCATGGTAGAAATGGTGCATCCAATGCAACTGATAAATAGACTCACTAAGAGAAATAGGATAAGGTAAAAGGGAACTCTACTCAATTCTACATCCATGTTAATCCTTAAGATACAAGTTCGGTCATAATAGGAAGGGTACATCTGACACTGTCGAGAAATGGAATTGTAAGATAGATTTGGAAATGTCTAGAGAAACATCAATACTACACTCAAAGAGAGTAGATAACAATCTCATAAAACAACCTAGAAGCCAAGTATAACATACATGCCAGTCCCTAACACACAAGTCCACCAATGATAAGAAGGCTACATCTGACATTATTGAGAAATGGACTTGTAAGATAGATTCTAAAATGTCTATACCAATATCAATACCACACTCATAATCAATGCATAGTCATTTCAAAAATCAATGTATAAACATTAAGAAAAATAGTTTGTACTATCATTTAGCATTCTACTTAGTCCTCATCACACAATTCCACTAACTATAGGAAGGGTACACTCGATACTGCTGAGAAGTGGACTTACGAGATGGATTATAAATGGGTAAAACTGGTACTAAGATATCAAGTGAACAATCTATCATATAAAGTAGCTCTCACCGACCTATTCAAGTATAGGTCCTTCTTCTCGAACTAATCCATGAGTCATGGAAAAGTCTGACTCCTTATACCACTAACTCAAGAAAGATTCCTTTAACCTTTATAAGTTTCCAAAGCACAAGTCTACCCACAATAGAAAGGGTACATCTGGCACTACCGAGATGTAGACTTGTAGGATGGGCTCTAAATGAATAGTCCATAGTAAATTGTATTTTTTCAATCACAATTATTTATTACAGTCCTCATATAAATGTGTCCTAGCAATACATGAAATAAAACATCATTTTTTTCTTTTAATATCATATAACAATATCATGTCCATGTCATAAATTATACATCAACCCTGTCCTTTCAAATCATATATCAATATCATGCCCTTTTCTTAAAATTGCACATCATCTCTAGCCTTTTGTGACTTAATCCTTATTTTCTCTTTCTCAATTTATCTCATGACTATGTCAGAAATAGCACATTAAACCTTTCCTTTTCATACTACATCTCAAAAAGTTAGTAATCATTCTCAAATAACTAACAACACCACTCATGGGCATAACATCATGTAAATTGTTATGTCAATCCAACAATAGCAACTCAAGAGCATAAAACTAAATAAAGAAACAATCATGCTAAGAAAATCAATAAGGCCCCCACACAGAAAAGTAATTAAATCAAGTGTCAGTACAAATCAACCAATGTCACTCATGGGCATCATATCAACTAAGAATTAATTGAAGATAAATAAAATTTCATGGGCATCACAGGGTCCAACTCAATAGAGGTGTCAAAGAATCAACAATTTATGACCATTTCCATTCCTTAGTTTTAACCCCACATGCTTGACACTAGTATATGAGTCGATACTTATCACTCAACCTATATGGACACCCTCAAGTATTCTACATTACTCATAATTTCAAATAAATAACAATAAAATAGCCCACGATACTTTGAAATAAAGTCAAGCCTCCACTTTCCTTAAATAAAGTAATGAACTCAAGAAGGTGGCTTTTTTTTTTTTTTTTGTGGATCCTCTGAATCTTAAAAAATCTATTCAAATATAAATTAATCATAAGAATTCATGAACAACGACACCTATTTTGATATTTTTAAATCATTTTCAAAATCACCCACAAAAAGGAAAAGGCTAATGTAAGGGTACGTGTAGAATTTTTTTTCAAATTGATGTTTCTTGTGATTTTTAGAAATCGCCCTTCAAAACATATAAAAAATTGAGTACAAATTCATGGACAAACCCTCAAAATCTTAGAAACGCAAAATAAATGTTCCTGGATAATCCCCCAAGTTTATGTTTGCAAATCCAAGGTTTTGATATTAAAATTATAAAATAATCAGTGGGTAATGGAGGTTTAGTGATTTAAGAATCTTACCCAAAAGTTCTTCTAAAAAATCACCCTTAAAAGTTTTTGAAATCAAGTTCTCAAGTTTCACAAATAAAAATGAGGAAGAAAGGTTAAAATGGGTTTTGAAAATGAGGAAGAAAGCTCAGAATGGGGGTTTCAACCCCAACTTTTAATAAGAATTATGAAAATATATTGGGTAAACCTAGAAAAAGATCAAAATAAGTTTAGAAACACATACCCATTGATATTATGATAAAAAAAACAATGAAAATCATCACAATCAAAGCTCACTAGATCCCAAAATGTAAAGAATAAAAAATTCTTGAAAACATCCCTTTTATACCATACAAGCATCTGTAGTGTCTATCTCAATGGATTCGAGACCAATGGTCCATGGTTGTGAAAGCCTTTAGCGAAAAAACATTATGTTTGGACTACAAGTCCATGTTCACAAATCTCTAATGCACTAGCAACAACTGTCCATACTAAAAGGACTATATCTCCCTTATAAAAAGACTTTAAATGTGATGATTCTTTTACTTTAGGTCTAAAATTTTATACATATCTAATGATGCCATCCAAACATTAATATGAGCTACTTAAAATCAGGTGATACTAGTATAACCCAATGTAAAAAAAACTTTGAACTCTCAACGAGTACACAAAACTCATCTAAGACCGTACGAACACAAATCAAATATGTAACTAGACTAATTTTAATATTTTAGACTCATTGGAATCATTAAAATAAAAATGTCAAGATTTCTTTGACCCATTATCTGCCAAGGCTATTAAAAATAAAAATGTGTTCGAAAAAACAAAAATGCCCCTACGACTTATGGAAAATTATTTGAACACTCTCCTAAGATAAAAATAACCTCCAAAATCGAACTGAAATTAAAATGCTAGTGTTGAACATCAAATGTTGACAAAAGTTAAACTTTGGCATTAAAACTTAATGTTATCTCATCTAACGGTCTAAAATTAAAATGAAAAGCCTAAAAATGAAAACAAAAGTCCTCCTATACCAAATTCCATATTCTGGAGCTGATGGAATAGATGGAATTTCATTTAGAAATTCAAAACTCCAAAAATTGACTAAAGTCAACTATTTTAAATTAAAAGCTTTAAAAACTAAAAAAATTCTCAAAACCTAATACTTTTCACTCCAGTTTCGAAACTAACCATATAACTTATCAAACATGACAAAGAGAAACAAATTATTTTTCAAGAAGATAAAAAAATTACCTTTTGCGTCATTATAGTTACGACCTACTGAATTTTTGACTTGGCTATATATAACATGGATATCGTAATTTTTTAGTTTTGGGTAGGTTTTATATGTACATATGATTTTCTTGTTCTACTTTATCTTTATTATCACTTTTCGATTACAATTTCATTTATTTCTAGTTGTAGCTCATTACTTGTTGTTCCTAGATGTATGACTGTCTTACCTACACGTGGGTATTGTAGGTTCCATCATGACCTAATAAATCCGGTTGTGAAAAAAAAAAAAACTCTCTCTTCCACTATAACTTCAAGAGTTGAAGATCAAATAAAAACATTTTATGAATATGTCCAACCACCTACTTCATGTCCTTTCTTACGAGTTCATAAAAAAATAATAATTTCAATGAAAAAACACTTTCTTCATGCCATGCTTTATTGGGTTCATAGCCAACTGATAATATGTAATAACCCTTATGGTCATTTCTATATTTTACATGTTATCTTATGTTCTAGAGCATGCCAATAGCTTCTCCAGGTCATTTATGACCTACTGGGGCCGGTAATCTTTTTCCCCTGTGGTTCAGTTAAGATTTATCCTGCTTGCCTATTATAGAACTTGAACTTAGGTACTTATTGACTTTAGTCAATATTCCCTCAAGGAGAGCTTGAAATTAAATTCTAACAGTTCCGTTATTTTCAAAATGTGGATTTTGGTCTAGGTAGACCCATAGTCTTGGTCTAGGAGATTTTTGGTGCATGTTTATCTCATTTCGCGAGATAATAGATGGCTGACAATTAAATATTTTACTTTTTCAAAATTTATTGATCTAAGAGTCATATAAAAATTTGACTACTCCATCATCTCCAAAATGGCAGGTTTGGGTTAGGAAGAGTATTGGTTCACTCCACTAAGTGCCCAGTGTGATTTTGAGTATTTTGGTGAAATTAGGAAAGTTCAGTTAAAAATGTTGACTTAGTTAACATTTTTTGGAAACAGCCTTGTATCAGAACTCTAACTGCTTCATTGAGTTAAGCGCATACAAAAAGATTCACAATTCCTATGCACACCTCTCCACCAGTACTTGTAGGCCCAGCAGGAAGGACTCATGGAATGGATTAACCTCGTATATTACTACTATGAACTATGCCCTCCTCCCGTAGCATATATCCTCAATGTAGGGTCTATGTAGGTATGAAAACCACATACAAATCTCTAGCAACATAGTTTCTTCGCATCCTAATGTCACAGAGTCTTAGCGAGTTTCATATACTAGCATACAATTCCCCATTATAATTGTCTCATCATGCTATAAGCTTTGAAACTTAGGGAACCTTAAGCCTCAATATAATAGTTTCACCAAGGTCCCAAATCAAAAAGCATGATAAGTATAGAAAAGTTGTACTCACTGCTGAGCAAAGTCGGACTCAAGTGTCAGCAGTTGTACTCATTGCTGAATGAAGTTGGACTCAACTACCAGCATAAGTAGTAAATGATAGTACTCGGTTCTAGGGTTTGAAACCTGGTAAAAAATAAGGAGAAAAGGGTAGTACCAGGTGCTGAATATGCAACCAACTTAAAAAAAGTATCAAGTGAATTTATGCGGTCATTATTATTAGATATTCCTATTTATTTCCAATATTATCCATTTCAATTCTTACTATAGAAAAAATGGCATCCATGTCCCAATATTGCAAGCAAAAGGGGTGATACTAGGCCCCATCCCCAAATGCACTCTTATAATCGAGCCCAATGGCTCTCATGTTGTATGAATGCACAAAAAAAGAAATATATACAACTAAAATATGCCCTGTATAGGCTCACTAACCTATAGCTAACAGAACAAGACACCAACCGAAGCCTGAGCGCAAAACCCAAATCCAACACACGCTATAGCGTTTAACTACTTCCAAAGTCTTCTATAGGACCATCACAAAGCCAATACTTGGACAAGGCATCGCATAGCATAGAATGTTTGTTAGAAAGGAAAGGGACAAAATATAATATAAAAGAAGCTTACAAAGGTCATGGTATCAACCTAGAATCCTAATAAAGGATGCTAGTTAGTACAATTATATAAGTTATGCCCCTAGAGTAAGCCTCACGGGGCCTACCTGTTGTCTGATGAATAGCGTACGAAAACTCCTAAATATCAACTCAACTGATAACAAATGGCCTCTACAACTTTGAGACTAACAAAATAATGATCTACAGGTCAAGGAGATCCAACGATTTACATTATGCAAAGGTTTTGTACTAGCCAAAAATTGGGACCCACTGGCTGAACTTAAAAATAAACTTTTCCATGGAGTTCCTAGCATCACCAGGAAATCGTTCCCCAAAAATAAGAACAATTCGAATGAGGGAAGGGAATCAAAATGTCAAGTAAAGAATTGAAAAAATGCAATACTTAAAATCAAGATAACGAATATTATGTACTGTAAAGCAAAAGGAATATCAACTAAGGAATGAAATTGAGATTAACGCACCACAATACAGTAAAAATTCAATTGACCATTGGGAAATTTAAAAGAAATCATAAAGCTTGATCAAGGTACAAAATGGTGGAAAATCACCATTTTTAATTGAATTAAAGAGAGACGAAGCTTACAACAATGAGAAGGAACTTGAATTTAAGAAACCTCAACCCTCCCCTACACATACACTATAATAAACAACAACTTTAAGGGCTTAATAGGAATTTTAGAGTGAGAAGGAAACGGAAATACTGTATGAAAAATTAAGGCTAAACACTTATATACTATCAGGTCGCAAAGCATCACAATGCATGGCAAGGTGTCGTGATCACGTTGCTGGGAATTATTGTTCATCTCCATTGTGATAGTGAAGCTTATGATCAAAAGGAAGAAGAAAATAGGAGAAATAGATTGTGTGAAGGTGCTACCCAATCACAATGAAGCCGGAAGCTGACCTTCACGATCATGTGACATACCTTCACGATCATAAAGAAGAAGGAAGGGTGCACCATCTACAGGTTTTGATAGATATTTTATACAAAAATAAATGGCTCTAAACACCACTCAAAATTTCTTATGAATTCGTATTATCTAAATGAGATATGCATACAAGCCCAAAATGATATTTTTAACTCAAAGGAGCAGTCAAAATCCATATATGAGGTAATTTCAAAGAAATATTGAACAAGTCAACACTTAGGCCTAAAATTCAAACACTCTAAAAATACAACTACAACCTCAAAAAGTGAACCAATACCCAACCTAACCCAAAATTGACGTTCCAAAGCTGACAGCGCTATCAGATTTTTATTCTACTCTTTGATCATCGAATTTTGATAAAGTAAAACATTCAACTACCAGCTAACTATAAACTCACAAGATTTGCTAAACTCGTATCGAAATATATTGAAACCCCAAAAAGGGTCCATCTAGTTCAGTCTCTAAAATAGGCAAAGTGAGATAAATCTCAGCCAAACAACCAAAGAACCGGACTACCAGTCCCATCGGGTCATAAATAACCTAGAGACTCTACCAAAAATATCTACAACAAAGACGTAAAGGCCGAAACCCTAAGGGTAATTACAATTAGAGATGTTTCATACTGTCTAGTATTGCCTCTTACTTATTCAGCCATTCATTTGGTCTTCCATGTATCAATATTGTGATACTATTTTCTAGATGAGTCACGTGTTCGATAGGGGTGCTGTGCAGTTGGATTAGAGTTTGTAATTTTTTAGGAGCCAAATGCTAGTAGATCTGGAGATATCAGGAGATTGAGATCCAGGGAGATACTAATGGTTAAGGTGCAGTGGTGACACCATCTGGTTTAGAAGTCCATTTGGGAGGTCTAGAGTGAGCTTTGTACATAGTACTAATAACTATTCAAGCCGTCACATACCTTACTTTCCTTATTTTCCTGCATTTTCTTTACTTTGAAAAGACGAAAGTTCTTTTTAGTAATAGATTTTGTAATGACCCTTACAACAATTTCTATGTTTTACTTGTAACCTTGCATTCTAGAGTATTTCAATAACTGCCCTAAATAGATTATAACCTATTGGGACTTATAGTTTGTCTCCCTAGAGGTTTTGTGAGATTGATCTCACTTTCACTATATTAGAGACTAAACCTAGGTACCAATTAAATTTAGTCAATGTTTTTCAAGTCAACATCAGCATGTATTTAGGCACTTCCAGTAGTTATGAAACATACATTTTGTCTTTGTGGACCCTTGGCCCAGGTCTTGGAACTATTGGTGAGAGTTTATCTTGGTTGATGAGATAACAGTTGGCCAATAGTTTAATTTTTAACTTTTATTAAAATTCAATAATTAGAGCATCAAATAAGAAATCCGACTATGCTATCAGTTTTGTAATGCTGAGTTTGTATTAGGAAAAGTGTTGGTTCATTTCTTGAGGTGCCTTGTGTTATTTTGAGTTGTTTTACGATTCTAGGAACTTTTCCGAAGTTTCAACTTGCTCAACATTTCTCTAACACGGCCTTGTATCCATATTCGAATTGTGGTGTTGATTCTCTAATGTAATTTTAGGTATGTGTATATATATCATATGCATTTATCAGAGTCTTAATATATTTTGAGTTGTGTCAAGAGCATGTTGAAATAATGGTTTAGATGTCGCAACCTACATCTCTACAACCCTATTTTGCCCTTTGCGAATAGTGGTTGACCACGAATATAGACGGTTTACTATCTATATGCTCAGTGAGCATGGTCTGTAATCCGTAAACATGAAGGTCTTATTTCCCTTCCCCTCTGTAATTGCAGTCCCCTGTCCATGAACACGAGAGATCATTTTCCCTCAAGGGCCGCAAATGCGGCCCTCCTTCCACAACCACAAATGTCAATTTTCCTAGAAGTATATATATTTCATTTGTTGAATTTGTGGACTATTTAACCTTATTTCCGTCATTCTATCTTCTCTTTAGCTATGAAGAGTCCTGTAGAAATTATATCCTAAGTATGGGAGTTTGCTAGGGTACAAATTCTTGGTTGTTTCCCTGGGTTTGATAAATTTTCTCATTGGAATTTCCATTGGAATATTTCTATTTCCAAAGTTAATGGATATATCCTAATTCTTTATAATTATTGGTTTTAGTGATAGTTGGTGATCCTAATTTTGTAAGTTGAACAACATTCCATTTTCTAGTTGGCTTATCATTGTCATTTTGGTAAGTATGTCTTTCATTTAAACTTTGCGAAATATATATAGTTTCAAATCTTTTTTTTCTTCTTATCCGAGAATTTTGAAGCCCGAACCATGTTCATTTTTTGTGAATGGGTTCCTAGTGTTGCTGGGAACTTCATGCAAAAGTTCATTTACGGGTCCAATTAGCAGGTCCTACAGCCTTATTTTTGGCCTAATTTTTTTCCTAGTCTAGAATTTAGTATAGTTTAAATCATTAGCTTTGTATTAACATGTAGATTCATATTTTATTAGTTTTTTGTCCCTTCAAAGATTCTTGACATTAAAAGAGTTGATATTCATGCACTGTAGTGTAGTTTTCACCAAATGACAGGTAGGCTCTTTGAGCTTAATACAATGCCTCTGACCTAGTAGTAGCCTTGTGATTGCCTAGGGTGACTCTAGAAGTTTTAGAATGCAGATGCATGTGTTGGTGTTTGGGTTTTGCCCTTGGTTTTGGGCTAGCTGTTGTGTTTTAGTAGTTATAGCTTAGACTTATCCTATTCATGGTGTAGGGCCACATTAGATATTTATTGGGTATATATTATACTGTGTGAGAGCTATGACATACAGTTATTGGGAGTGCCTACTGAGGCCGGTTCCTAGTATCATTGACCTTGGACGTTGGTTTTGATGTAATTATGGCTAAAATAACTAAGATTTGTATAATATGGGACTTTCTAATAACCAATAATAACATTTATGTCGTTTCTACTTCATTTAGATGTGGTGAATCCAGTACTACCTTTTACTTATTTTATAAGAGGATTCATACCCTGGTACAAGGTACTGTCATTTACTGTTACTTCTGGCACTTGAATCTAACTTTGCTTTGGCAAACAGTACAAATGTTTTCATGCTACTTCATGCTTATTGATTCAGGACCCTATTTCCATAAGATACAAATATTTGTGGAACTAAGTTGTCTAGATTTATTGTACTTTGATACCTCTATAGTCAGGCATTAGATACCATGACATGAGCTTCCCAAAGGATCCATTATATTCAAATGAGAGGCTTATTATAATTATAGGCATTTTATATGTGTTTGGGAAACCTCTATGGACCTTGCTATTCTTGAGACAGATACACCAGAGGAGGGGTTTGTGGCAGAGTAAAAGCATGTTGGAGAAGCCCTTTCATGGGTCCTGCCTTATGGGCCTATGGGTACTTGAGGATGACTGTACATAGGAACTATTGCATCATTATGCATTTATTTACTTTACCCCTCTTTCTTTTTATAAGAAATCTTGGGTGTTATGGGACATTGGATGGTTGAGCGTGATATGTGTATACTCTTCAATTCTTATGGGGGCTTGGAAAGATTTTATCTTCTTTACTATTTTACATACTTCTAGTATTAGTTGTAGCTTTACTTACTAACCATCCCTATGTTGTGGGCTTATTTTTGCATGTTGCTATTTTTTGTATCTTTCCCTTCTATATCTTGAGTTTTATATACACTTCTCATTTCCACTTAGTTCTTCTCTATCTATCTTGTCATACTTTTGTGATATTATTATTGCATGTCTATAAATATTGCATATATGTCCTTCTATATTTACCTGAGTTCTCTCCCTGTGTTATAACTAGCGATATTTGTTCACTATTAGCTTTGTTGATTACTTCTGTATATGTAGACCTATGTGTCGTATTACTTGCTTTGGTGTCCTTCCTTCCTTCTATTCCTACTATTTACTGTATTTATCATTGTTATGTAAGCTTCTCTATTTACCTGAGTACTAGTACCAACCACTGACTTTGTTTCCTGCATCTCATTAGCTGATTAGTTTTTGCCTTTAGTATTTTCAGAGACATAAAATATACTTATTGACATATACTTTGCACTCTGTACTTCTATGGGCTCTGTATACACTGATTCCAGGTATTGGAAGGTTTGTTGACTTTATTCATTTTATTATGTATCTCTTATTTCACCTCTTCTCCTATTGATTCCTCTTATTGTGTTTTTTGTATTTTCATAATTTCTAGGTATCCCATCGCTATAGCTCTAGGATATATGCTTGGTTCTCCTACTAGTAGGATAATAGGTTCCATAATACCTGAGAAATTGGGTCATGACAGTACCCTTCCTACCACAGTCGGACTTATGGATACATAACTAGTAAGACACAACCTAGGAGGATATATTATGATAAGTGGGGTTCACTTCATAAGTTGTGAAATGGACTCGGGCAGAGAAGCTTGTCTTTGAATGGGTTAAGGATCTGATACTATACTTGGTATTATTAAGAGTGATTTAGACTTGTTGTTTATACTTGTGGTGATTTGATTGGTAATGAATCATTGACATTATCCCGCATGGACATAGATTTTGTAATTGAGGATACTTTATTTTAGCTATTTTATTTTAAGTTATATTTAGTATTATTATTTCTAACATCCCCATGCCCGGTATTTTTCAATTACTTTCACTATAAACTACTAGTATTGTACTGAATTATAGCTTGGAGACTAGAGGATTGTGGTTGGGTTAATTGGAGTAGTTAACAGTTATTCATTGTTTGGTTTTAGTTTCAAGATAAGGATACATGCTAGGTACCCATTTTTTTTTATTGATACTCACTCACTTTCCCTTCTAAACTTTTATAAGTGTAGAGTTCAGTGCGATTTGATCATTCCCTTTTCCAAATAAGTTCGAGGCTTTAGTTGTAAGAGAGCTGAAGTAGCATCATCCGACAGATTCCCAAACTCTTTTCTCAAAATATTAAATCCTTTTTGAGGATCCTAGACATTTGAGACATGTATTTTTCGATTATATATTTCTTTTATTAGAGTCTTGTACAGAGTGACACTAGTTTTTTAGTAGATTTATAGTTGTATTTTTCATTTGTACCTTTTTTACTTCTTGCCAATGCATTACTTTATGCATTTTACCCTTAAATAATAGACTAGGCTTACCTATCTTAGAGTATTAATGCAGGTACCATTACGACATAGGTTGATATCTAGAACTTGCTCGGTTCAAATTGTAACTAAGTTGAAAGCAGAATAATATGAAAATTATCCTAGGGCTTCTTTGATAAGTCACTAAAGCCTTAAAAGAGTCACCAACCAACTAGTGAATTTCCAAGTTGAAACCTTTCTATGTCTACTAAAACCGAACTCTGTAAGGACCCTAAAAAATGATGGAATGAAAAGAAAAGGTTTTTTTATGGCCCTGATTCCCTATTGGATATTGTGAACTTAGATGAGGGCATTGTAACCTAAGTCTAGGGTGGATAGGTCAAAAACACCACAAGACAACAAGTGGTAGGCAGTTTATCTTGTCCCTAGTTCGGTGGTGAATGTGTCTTCAACCTAAGTTTAACTTTAAGTTGAGGGTAGATACCATGAACCTATCTCTTACAAAAGAAATGAAATCACCAGTTTAGTAAAAAGTATTCAAAAGACAAATCATGAAAAGAAAAGAAAAATAAAGAAAAAAGGAACATTTCATATTGTACAAAAATGGACCAAGGTCAAGTGTTAAAATAAAGAATATTGTAAATGAAAAAATGATGGAAGAAGAAAAGGAGGGTAACAGAACATGTTGAATCAATCACTAAGTTCCCAAATCATGCCCTACCAGTGCTAAAACTAACATTGTAAGCCGAAGAAAGTCTTGACATGTTTTATGTCATCTTACTGAACACTAGGTTGTAAATTATAAATGCAAGCCTATGGCTATTGTGTATGAAATTTGATTTCTTTCTGAGTGTAAGAAGATACTTTCCTAGTTCCAATATATAATAAAACTTCATTATGTGTCGAACTTCTTTGTTGTGAGAGCAAGTTGATATTTTGATCAATTTTGAATAAGTTGATGTAGTAGTCTAGGGGATAAAGCCTTGTGAAAGGTCTTTCTAGTTTCCATTCCGAGCAGCATGTTAGTAGATATAGTTAGCCGATATGATGTGATGCCTAATGAATGAGTATGCTGATATATATTATGTACTTAGGGTGTTTTAAGTGTTGACGTGTACTAGTTATGTTGTTTTCTCGAGTACAAGAAAATGTTTTAGGTTGAGGGTGTTGATATGGCGGTATTGCACGTCTCATTGTGCACTTAAAACCCCAAAATAGAGCATGTTTTTTAATGATAACAGTGTGTTTTGATGTGTTTATTGAGTAACTATAGGGTTAAGTAAATATAAGGAAGTTTGAATCAATTATAAAGAAAAAGGGCAAGTTTTACATAAGTAAGAGATGATTCGCCTACTCCCAGACGAATCGTCCAAACCAGCCACCCAATAAGGATCACACTAGTTAAAATAACTCAAATATGTAATGGAATAAATGAATCATCCAGAGATAGATGGATCGTTTGATAGAGCCACATATTGGATACTTCACTTATTTAAGAACAGGAACCAGGTGGCCCTATATATGTTCCTTCTATTGGGAGATCGTTCTCCCAAAGGGAATCATCTAATGGAAAGTTCATTTGACATAAAAGTGACAGAAGAAAGACCAGACGGTCCTCTTATCAATAGGAAATTCACCTCATTTTATTGCACTTAACCCCAGGAAAAGTTAGCACAGGTTTTGATATAGAACACATTCAACAATGTACATATATTTTAGAGAGACAAATATTTAGAGAAACTTCTGATTTTAGGTTTTGATACCCATATTATTTTAAGAACACAAGTGTTGAATTCAGCGATCATTATTTTACAATAAATTGGACGTTTAATTCTGTGGTATGTTATCCTTTACTTTATGATTTCATTATTGTAGGATGATATCAATGGTGGGCTAAAACCCTAACCTTAGGGTTGTGGGAACCATGGGTTAAACTTAACTAGGATAGTAATCTACATAGGATTGTTGCATTTATTTCATCGTATGAACATAATCTCTAAGTAATAAATAAATTTTAGTGGTTGCAAACACTATAACACACCTAGGTTCAACTAGCACTAACCTTGTGGATAAAACTAGGAGTTGAGATTATGCTAAGAGATTTGGGAAATTAACCCTTGTCTAATGGTTGTTGTTGTAGAAAGAATAATCGTATTGAGTAACCACGGTACGATCTACTCATTCACAGCCCTAACTTGGTTTAAAAGAGATTATCTTAAGATTAAAGGTTGAGAAACACATAAGTAAATAACATTGGACTTGTACGTAACTCTACATTCAGGAAAGATTGCACAACCATATAAGATTACAATCCAAAGGTTGGTTAAACACTAATGAACATGAAACTAGGTTAACAACACACTTGAATCATTCTATCTAGTTGGTTTCTATATTTGGACAACGATAGCTTATACTTCTAAGGGAAGTGTAATTTGAGCATTGTCAAATTTAAGTAAAAGGCCTTTTAACTATTTTAGACTCGGTGGTTTGTCGAGCCCTCGGTACTACTATTTCTACTTATTTTATCCCAGGTTTTACACCCTGCCTCCAGGAAATATCATTTGACTAACTAATGTCTGGAATTCAGACCGACTCCGTTCGGCAGTAAGTACATTCGCTGGCACTTGAGTCCATCATTTTACAACAGTGAGTACAACTTTTTGATACTATCACATATACTAGTTTTGGAGGATTTTTGATATAGTTCCCTTGAAGAGTTTGATAATACCTGAAATTGTGGCGTGGGACTCCATAACTTGCCAGCAT
>JBDJHY010723084.1:0-11028 GCA_039654485.1 Withania somnifera | reverse complement strand
TTATTCTCGAAAATCTCTTAGAACTATTTTGTGTCACTACTCTAGTAGGTAAGAACATTCTATCAGAAAGAGTCTATCATAATTGCCCTATTTCAGTTTATGATGAAATCTTCCCTGCTGATTTAGTCAAGTTAGTTATGGTGATTTTAATGTCATTCTTGACATGGATTAGCTATATTCTTGCCATGACACCATGGATTGTAGGACTAAAATTGTCTGTTTCCAACTTCCTAATAAGTCTATTCTTGAATGGAAGGGTATTGTCGCTATTCATAAGGGTAAGTTCATGTCATATTTAAAGGCTAGAAAGATGATTTCCAAAGGATGTATTTATCATTTGGTTTGGGACAAGGATTCCAATTCTTAAATTCCTGAAATTCATTTCGTGCCAATTGTTAGAGATTTTATAGATGTGTTCCCTGAGGCTCTACCTGGAGTTCCTCCTGACAGAGATATAGACTTTGGAATAGATCGCATTCCTGGTACTCGGCTGATCTCCATTCCTCCATATAGAATGACACCTGATATACTCAAAGAATTAAATATCCACTAGATGATCTTTTAAGCAAGGGGTTTATCCACCCTAGTGTGTCTCCATGGGCGCCCCTATCTTATTTGTGCAAAAGAAAGATGGCTCACTCAGAATGTGCATTGAATATCGCCTATTGAACAAAGTAACAATCAAGAATAGTTATCCTCTTCCTAAGATTGATGAGTACTTTGCCCAATTGCAAGGTGCTAGTCATTTCTAAAAAAATTAACCTCCGTTCACACTACAATCAGCTTAAGGTTAGGGAGTCAGATATTCTTAAGAGCTTTTAGAGCACGTTATGGCTACTTTGAGTTCGTGGTCATGTAATTTGGCTTAACTAATGCTCCCGCAGCCTTCATCGATCTCATGAATAGAGTCTTCAAGAAATGCTTATAGTTGTTTGTGATAGTCTTCAGTGATGATATTCTAGTATATTCCAAAAGTGAGAAAGATCATGAAAATCATTTGAAGACTTTCCTCCAAACTCTTCGTGACCGCAATCTCTATAAATTCTCCAAGTGTGAATTTTGGCTAAGATTTGTTTCCTTATTATTTCATGTAATTTCTAGTGAGGGTATCCTTGATGGTTCCCAAAAAGTAAAAGAGGTCCGAAAACAGCCAAGACCCACTTCTCCTTCTGATATTCATAGTTTCCTTGGTTTAGCCGGTTACTACCGCAAATTTGCTCAGGGTGTCTCTTCCATAGTCGCTCCCTTGACTAAGTTGACTTAGGAAAAGTGAAATTTTAATTGTCAAGTAAGTGGGAAAAAAGTTTCCAATGGTTGAAAACTTTGTTAACCACTGGCCTAGTCCTTACCTTGCCACATAGTTCAGAGGGTTTTGTTATTTATTGTGATGCTTCAAGGGTTGGTTTGGGTTGTGTATTTATGCAGCATGGTTGAGTTTTTCCTTTTTCTTCTAGGAAAATTAAGGCCCATTAGAAGAACTACTCCACTAATGACCTTCTGTTAGCCTTTATTATCTTTGCTTTAAAAATCTGAAGACATTACTTGTATGTTGTGCATATTGATGTGTTTACTAATCATAAGGGCCTGCAATATGTGTTTGGAGAAAAGATTTTGCATCATTGTCAGAGAAGGTGGTTAGAGTTGCTGAAGAATTATGATAGGTATTTTATGTACCACCCGGGCAAGGCTAACATAGTGGTAGATGCCCTTAGTAGATTGTATATGGGTAGTGTTTCTCACGTCGATAAGGAGAAGAGGGAGTTAGCTAAGGAAGTTCATAAGTTGGATAGACTTGGTGTTAGGTTGGTTGATTTTGGTGATGGTAGTATGTTGGTTTACAATGCTTCCAAGTATTCCCTAGTGGTTGAGGTAAAAGAGAAGCAGGATAGAGAACCATTCTCACTTAAGTTGAAGAGTAGAGCTGATTTAGGTAGATATAAAGGTGGAGTTTACTCCAAAGGGGGGAGATGGTGTTCTTAGATGTGATGGCAGATTATATGATCAGAATGTCAATTAGTTGAGAGAAAATATTTTGGCAAAATCTCATAGCGCTCAGTACTGTATTCATTCAGGTTCTACTGGGATGTATAAATATTTGAAAGAACTGTATTGGTGAGAAAGAATGAAGGGAGTCATAAGATTTTGTAAGAAGGGAAAGCTCAGCGCCGCTTCATTAGTCCATATTAAATTTTAAACAGGGTTTGTAATGCCTCCTATAAGCTTGGTCTTTAACCAGATTTAGAGTCGGTTCATCTAGTTTTTCATGTCTCTATGTTGAGAAGGTGTTTGTGAGATCCTTCATTTCTAGTGGACAGCATCTGTGTCAAGGACACCACGACATATGAAGAAGTCCCAGTTCAAATTCTATATAGAAAAGTTTGCAAGCTTAGAAATAAGGAGATAGTCTCATTCAAAGTTCTTTGGAGATATCAGTTAGCTAAGAGTGCCACATGGGAAGCTGAAGCAGCTATGATGCAAAAGTATCCTCATCTATTTTCCTCCTAGTTGAATTTTAATTTGAGGTAATATCCTCTCATTCAATATTTTCTTTCATGTGTCAATTACATATAGCATACAACATGTAGTCCATGGAATTACATAAGACCTTACGTGATTACTTGTGCATTATTAGTGTGGTCGCA
Organism: Withania somnifera; assembly: GCA_039654485.1. Lineage (NCBI taxonomy): Eukaryota > Viridiplantae > Streptophyta > Magnoliopsida > Solanales > Solanaceae > Withania > Withania somnifera. The sequence goes on along the minus strand of JBDJHY010723084.1, from coordinate 8,386 downwards.
ACCTATGGGTCCAGAAGAAGTCAGATGTATTTGGGTCACTTGAAATATGGGTAAAGTCGCACCTCATGGGTCATTTTTGTAATTCATGAAAGTTCCCAATGCATGTTGTGAGAAACCTATCTTCTCCACTAATTTCTAGCCCAAGTTTTCATTCGAGTACGAATGATCCCAATGGGGAGATAATGTAACACCCCGAAAGTTTATGTAGTGTTTGAAATGTTCGATACTCAGGCTTAAGTTCAAAACCTATGAGCTTCAAGTTAATCAAAAGTTATTAAAATACCTAACATAAGTATATTTTAAGCTTTTAAGTTATTAGAGTTCATAAACAACTCATAGAACCATAGTTGAGTTCAAGACCCTTCATAACTTTCTTATTTTGAGGTTCCTTCGTACATAGGTCAAATTTAATCAATCATATATCCCAATATATAATGAATCTGATGACACATGACCTATTCTTAGAAATTTCTTTGAGTCTAGAATCCAACATAACAAATCACGTGTCATTTAGAGCTTGGAGTAGGGAGATATGACCAGTTTATTAAAATGACGCAGTGTAGTGGACCTACTTGTTTGGTGTGCGGTTCGCACACCAAATTGTGAGACCACACAATTGGATAATAATAGAAGTGGTCTTGGAATTCATTGGTTTGGTGTACGGCTCAATGTGTGGTTTGTACATCAAATTGTACGACCAACCAATCAAATGTGCAACCCGCACAACAAGAAAACAACACAAAAACTGGACAAAAATCTTAGGGACTTTTATGTATTTTCTCCTCAATTTTCCTACTTTGCTATGACTTTTTAACACTTTCAAGTGTGTAATTTTAATGTGCAATTGGTCAAACACCTAATTTAACCTTAACCCATTAAAATATTAAAACAATTCTATTCTCCCTAAATTACAAACACAAAAAGAAAAAAGAGAAGGTTTATTTTCTCTCAAGCCAAGCTATCTAGGGTTCATTAAGTTACTTAGGAATGCAAGCTCTTCTTTAATTTTCTTCAAGAAGCTTCAAGTTTTCTACATTCCAGCTAAGCGGGATCATCATTAAGAGCTTCCTTTTACCCTTATGCCCAAAAACCATATTTTGATTTTTTGCATTAAAGTATTGATTTTTATCTCAATAATTGTCCACTATTTTACATTATATTTTAGGGTTATTACATATGATTATGGTCAAGTTTTATTTCAAATAATCTTTAATGAAAGTATGATTTAACTGAACCATTATTTGGTCAATTTGTCAAGGAATTTGAAAATGTAATAAAATATTTGCAAGGGCATTTGATCAATCATTGAATATATGATTTTATTGAGTCATTACTATTGAATGTTGACAAGTTTGAGTTGATGATGATTTAAGGCTAAGAATAATTCCTTGACATGGAAAAAGTTGAGAAATTTGATATGAATATTTCCTATTTATGCTTGGACATAAGATGATTTCCCATTAAGGATTAGACAGGAGAATTATCACCCATTGAGGCTGGATATGAGAATATTGAGCAATGTTTTAAGGATATTGATTTAGGAGAAGTATATTTAGGGGTAGTATTAGCACCGAGGGACTAAGTCCCAAACTATGTTACCAACATAGGATTGATATATGACACAAGCTAAATGCATGTCATTTTAATTTCTAGTTGGATCCACTAGGCACAATAACGATACAAGCTCGTGGCGCAACGATGTATCCTTTTTTAGCAAGAGTATTCTAGATTCTACATTATTCTCATATAGTCTTATATGTTGGTTATAGAACCTCCCACAATGATATTTGACCTTGATATATTTTAATTTGACTCACTTACCACATTGATTTAACTATTGATATTTACATGGATTTGGAAAAAGATTTACTGGCATTATTATTGCTTATGCATTGCATACCCATTCATGATTTAGTCACTTTATATGGTCACCTAATTACATTGAGAATGTAGCATTTACCTTCTATTGCTTACCTTTCCTGCTTACTCAGTAATTCTAGCACTGACCTCTATTTTGTGCTACATGGATTTCATCCATGTAGGCTTTGGTGACTTTCCATCCGCTCCTAGTTACTGAGCTTACATTATGAGATTTTGAGACAGTGGTGAATTCCCATAATCTGGGAACTGGAGTCAGCTTTTGAGTTGTTATTTTGTTAGATACTGATTTTAGACTTACTACTATTTTGATTTGTCCTAATTTGACTCTAAGGTTATCTTGGAACTTGTCCATATTAGACTAGAGTTATCTTTACTTAGTGGATTTCAAACAAATGTGTTAGAATTGATATTGAGTTATCCTTTATTTTGGTGTTGTCTTTTATTGACTTATGTGAGATGGTCACTATATTGATACTACTTAGTTATGATTTCACTTATGAGTGTACATTAGAGCATGATTTATCCAAGAGGGTTTTTCTAAAGCTATTGGGGAAACCCAATAGTGAAGGATTCCCTGTGATTCCTAGGGGGGATGACTCCGAGGAATTACACCAACATCCTTAGCCACCAAGTTACCTCAACATTCTTAGATGTACCCTTGGATCATGTCTGGCTCTATCACTCATACTCAATGAAAGCTGTGTAATAAAAGTAATATCAACTAAATGGATCTCACATATATTTCAATAAGTAAATAGCTGAATCAAAGAAAAATCAGTGTCAACTGCAATAACAAATATATGAAAGCCACTGACAAGATGAATAATGAAATGCTAGGACACTGCCCCAGCTGCCAGGAACTGAATAAAAGTACCGTTTCAAATCTATAAGATCCAATATATACTAAAAAAAATACTCTAGTAGTATTCCTAAAACAAGTGGAAACTCAACATTTCTTTACTAATATTCTAAAGAATCCTGATCGAACTAAACCGCAAGCATATGGATGGCTGGACAGATCTACATATGTGAAAGATATGCAATACAAAGTATGCAACCAATATATTTGAATATGCATGTGAGAGGTTATTAAAAATAGTCTATCATAATAATAATGAAACTAGGTACGAAATGCAAGAACGCATAATACCTACCTCAACTGTCACCTACTGACTCAGATAAACAAATATATGCAATAAGAGAATAGTTAATTAAAAGTCTTCTTTTTATAGTTAAATCTTATTTCTGACCAATTTCTAAACACTGACTCAAAGAAATTTAGATAACTTTTGGAAGTTCTATAAGCGGCACCCCCCATGGACAAGGCTAAAGGGTCTAACATTCACCATGCTAGTAGGTTTTCTTAATCCCTGGAAAAGGTAAAAGGTGTTTGCTGAATGCTAGTGGGTCCAACTAGTAAGATATAAGGCACTCTTTGGGCCACACTAAACTTCCTTTAGCTAGAAAACATAAGTTATGGGAAGATATTTAGACTACGTAATTCTCTCGGTGCTAATACTACTCCCAAGATTGACACATGTTGAACTTTTAGTTAGTATGGATAAATTGGATTGATGAACTGTTGTACTTATTAACTTACTTTGTACTTCTCTGACTCATTATTTAGGCTTGTATTGGCTAAATGAACTTGTAATTTAGTCCATTTAATTATCTCTTAAGGTGAAGATAATTCTAACTCAATCTTTAAGCTTTAAGTACGTTATCAGTATTAACTTCCTTAAAACTAACCAAAACCATGTTATGTGTCCTAACCCTACAACTAATAACCTGATCCTTAATATTAACTAATTATGACACCCAAATTATGAAAAGGTATTTAATTTACACATTGTGGATTATATTCATTCCCTTGACTCCACTTTCAAGCATTTTATAAAAATTCGTATGCTTCATCATGAATCCATTCACTCTAAGCTATACTATTAGTTATATATGTATAATGATAAAAATTATGATCAAGAATATATATAACTCAAAGTTCTACCATAAATAAGAAATTTGGGATTTTGCCGTTAATTTTCTAAGTCATAATTTGAACAAGAAATTAGGGCTTTGGAAACAAGAGTGAAAGAAACCTTTTCTCATAACCCATCTACTATAATGACCCATTTTTTCATTTCCTTATTTTCTGTATTTTTCTATGCTTAAGATGTCTGGTAGTTTCCCTAAGTTATTTATAACTTGCTGGGACTGGTAGCTCAGAGCCCTAGAAAGTAGTTTGCTTGTTATCTCAGTTTCCCTGTTTTGAAGTTTTAGTTTTGAAATAGTGGAACTCGAGAGTGATATTATAGTAAAAAAACTTGGAATTGAATTCAAAAAGTTCCTAAAGCTTTGAAATGCCGACTTTGGTCTAGTTGGACCTTAGGTTCGTGCCCTGGGCTTTTCATTTTGAGTGTTTTTATTTCGTGAAAAATTCATCCCAATCAAAGCTCATTTGGAGCCGGGGTGGTCTTTTGGTGATCAAAGATTCATGTTGGGATTCCAACGATTCTATTAGCTCTAGAATGTTGACTTTGGGCTTATTGATTCATTGGTTCTCTTCCCGGGGTGTCTAGACTCGTGTTGAGTAGGTTTATGGAAAGTCCTTAGATTGGCTTCTTTTGATCCTTTAGAGTTTGGGGTCCAATTGGCTTAAACCATCTTTATTGGTCGTTTTATCAATTCTGTTAAGTTCATAGTGTGTTTTCCACCTAAAATACACTTTTAGCTTTTTAGAATTGGACTTAAGATACCCGTTTTAGGCCCCTCAGAGGTTTCTTATTTTGCTAAGAGTAGTTGCAGGTTGCAGAATACCCCTGTACCCCCCTGGCCGCCCTTACAAGGTCATTCCTACACCTTGGGAGCCGCTCAAGTGAGATCATCCCTGCGCCCAAGATGCCGCCCTAGAAAGGTCGCCCTAGCAGCCCCTATAGTCTATATATAAGGGTTTCCCCTTTATTTTGCAGCATATTCATTGTCATTTTACTGCTTTGTGTTGAGTTTATCAACTGGGTTTGGGGTTTTCCAAGTCGTGAGTTCATAGTGCTAGTCTTTTCGGGTATTTCTCATTCTTTTCTCTTTTCTTTAGTTGTGTAAATTTTTTTTTTATTTTATTAATTTAAACCTTATTTTATCCTTCGATTCATTATTGTCAAAATCTTAAATTTAGACCATGAGTCCCCCAAGCTAAGGGTTTCGCTCTAGTATACTTAGTTTAATTTTTTGCTCTATGGGACCCGCTTGGTGACTTGGGTTGCCAATTGCAATATCTATTTCATTCTTGATATTTTGATCCCTATATTCATAATTGCATAGTTTTCAATGATATTGAATGTTTTGGAGCTTTGGGTCCATAGCACGTGCATTGTAGGGACTTCCGCCTACATCCAGGTAGGCTAGGTTTGTTCATGTACTTTGTAGACTGGGTTGTGCTTATGTTATGGCTAGTTGTATAGGATGGGTGTTTAGGCTGAGCATTATGTTTGTAGATGATATCCTTCTTGGATACTCGGGGGCCCATGAGAGGGCATAAAGGGTAAGGGTTTTGTACCCGGGTCTTGGCCCCACTGTGTGGAGGCCACAGAAATTCGAAATTGTTCTAGCTGTTTTGTGACAAGTGTGGTGAGATTGGCTCTTAGCCGGTTACCTTTGGTCGATCCTAGACTATAGTTACTTTCTGTTTCAATTATTATTTGTATTATTATTGTTATTTTGTGTTGAGACTCCTATGTATTATTGTTGATTGGTTACTAGTACTGATAGGGAGTGAGACCTTGGGTTTCTGCACTGATAGGGCGAGGACCTGGTTACTAGCACTGATAGGGGGTGAGGCCCCAGGTTTTGGCACTAATAGGAAGAGGCACTATACTGGCATTGATAAGGGGTGAGGCCCCTAGTTTTTGCACTGATAGGGTGCAGCCCTAGTTACTGGAGCTGATAGGTGGCGAGGCCCCGAGTTTGTGCACTAATAGGGTGAGGCCCAGGGTTTTGGCACTGATAGGGCGAGGCCCTGGTTACTTGCATTGATAGGGGTGAGGCTCTGAATTTGACACTGATAGGGCGAGGCCCTGGTTATTGGTGCTAATGAAACTGCTCCACTTTACTTTCCCGCACCCCTATGTATTTTCTTTATATAGTGTGTACCCACCGGGATTAAAGGGAAGTCACAGTAGAATTTGCTGTAACATTTATACCTACCGGTGTTATGGGACGCCAGGTAGGTTTTATGTATTTACTTTTTGTTCCTTACTTAGTTGTACCCTACGGTTCATTTTACTTATTAGTGGTATATGCACATATATAGTATTATGGGTATTGGGGCTTGGTTGAGCTAGACAACATGTATGTTTCTTGACTTTATTTTTGGGTTTTTGGGTACTGGTCATTATGGATTGTGTTTACCATGTCTAGCTCCTACAGATCTGTACTTACACTTCCAGTATCTTACCTTTCTTCTTATCTATTAGTTTTACTGCTTTTCTCCTATTATTGACCTATTTTTCTTCCTCACCTTTATTACTCGCATTTTATTTTAGCTCAGTAAGTCGATGATGCCTAGTAGGTACCTTGTTTAGTACTCATGTTGCACTTCTGTACCCTTTCCATGGTATAGATACTGGAAGGGGTAATTGGAGATGTTGTTATCATATTGAGTAGATTCAGCTGATTGCATAGATTATGATGAGCTTTTCCATCCGATCTGCCCCTGGTTTCGTTGAGTGCGGCATGCTTTATTCTAGGCTATGTTTTGTATTACTTTTTTAGGAGTTACTTTGTATTTTCTTTCTTTTAGTAACTCCACATTCCATTGACACAAGATTTTGGGATTTGGGTTATGTATGTATTTCTTCTACTTTTGTTCTTTTATAATATGTGGTTTTTTCCCATTTGTCGGATGTTTTGAGAGTTTATGACCATTGTGTGTAGCTCCAGGCTATAGCATTAGTCTTGTCTACATGAGTCTTGTAGGCGCAATCATGACCCTAATTTTGGGTCATGACAGAGTGGTATCAGAGCCTAGGTTCACTAATCTCTTTGGCATTAGATCCAGTATCTAGTAGAGTCCTACGGATCGGTGCATAGATGTTAACATCTAATCTTCTGGAGGCTATGGGGTACCATAGGAAATAGTGTCCTCTTTGTAATCCTTTCATGCATTTTTAATGGTACTCTTCTGGCACATACCTTGGCTTCCTTCCTTCTTCAATGGTCCGTACCAGATGGTCTTTAGTGGATCCAAACACTTCCCTAGTTAGTCAGTAGGGGATAAGGGGATGCTTCGTTGGACATTACTTCCCCAACTATTTCACAGCTGTAGGCACCCCCTGTACCACAGTATCATCCATTTCATCCACCACCTACCACCTTTATAGACTTATTTTAGTAGATACTCTAGATATTAGATGGTACAATGACACACAGGTTGTAGTTATCTGCTCAAGGAGTGGCATAGGGTGTACTTCCTCCCCCAGTTTCTGTAGCTCCAGTACCACCGGTTGCACCATTTCAGACTACTACCACTGTTCCTACACCATTAGTTGCTCCTACCATACTTGATTTGAGGTGCGGAAGGTGTTTTACCATTTTCTATGGATTCCCCCACAAGGTTCTCGGGAGCACATGGGAAGGACACCTATGAGTTGTTATTGTCTATGAGGAGCGCTTACGGAACTTAGAGCTTCATGATTCTCATGCGGTAAACTTTACCTGCTATTTCCTTGAGGTTGTTGCTAGTCAGTGGTGATGAATGTTTTGAGATTGTAGACCACCAAGCTTAGCTCCACCCATTTGGGAATAATTTAGATAGTTATTTCTAGCTCAGTATATGCCTTGGAGAATTCGTGAGGTATCGCAAGTGTAGTTCGAGGGCTTGTGTTAGGGCTCTTGGATGCTGGCGAAGTACGAGGTATAATTTATTTATTTACCCAAGCATACCGAGGACTTGGTCTCTACTAGGGAGGAGCAGATTCACCTCTTTACTATGACCATCTCTCCGTATGGTGATTCTGATTCACCAGGCTTATAGGGATATCGAGAAAAGGTAATTCCATGAGGGTGGGTTTTCAAAGACTAGGACAGAGGGTCATTGTTTTGACTGGAGGCTCCAGTTGGGCCGACAACACCAAGCCTCCAGTAGTGAGGCTAGCAACCAGACCATCAGGGGCCCAGTTCCAGGTTTTCCAGGCCTTTTTGAGGGGTCCTGTTGCCAGGTCAGGACAGGGGATGTTTGCTATGAGTGTGGCGAGCAGGATCAATATGATGACATTGTCCCAAGATTCCTAGAGGTAGTTCAACAAGGGGTGTTTTGAGTGTAGAGGCCAGGACCATATGTCTGAGCTTACCCCTAATATAGGTACTCTTAGGCCATAACGCTACATATTCAGCCAATGCAAGCGGTACCACCAGTTAGAGGTGGGCCACCAGCTATTTGGTGAGCTAGGGGAGGAGGCCGGGTGGCCAGAGGTAGAGGCAGGGACTTGGGTGCACAGTTAGAGGGAGAGCAGTA
>JBDJHY010722975.1:0-15692 GCA_039654485.1 Withania somnifera | reverse complement strand
ATGTTATCTAACGGGCAGGTAGGAAAACTAAATCATAGTGACTTACACTTTCCGAAGCACTTCGCACTTTTTACACTTCATCAGGCATTATTTCTTCACTTTATTTTTCTTAGCCCTTGCTTAAATCTTTTTCTCACTAACTATTTCATTTTATCAAGAATGCCTTTCTCCCTTTTTATTTCTAGCACTTTTTCTTTTTCTTTGCTTCCTTATCACCTCTGTTTCTAAGTGCATTTTCTTGTTATATAGGCATTTTATCCAAGAAAGCCTCCTTACCATATTACTCTTATTGGTACCCCGTTTACTCTATTTTCTTTTATTTAGATTTAAAATTCAAATCACAATTTCTATCCCAGTGATAAGGATGCAATGTGTAAAAATTAGGGATTCAACAAAAAGATTTAGGTGAAATTATGGCTACCAAACAATAGGCAATAATTTCGAAGGGCTAACTAGTGATATCACATCTGAATAGGCTAAAATTCACAAGACATATCAACGAAGGCCTATATCATTTTCTAATCAGAGCAATACTTTTATTTTGCTTCAATAACATGTAGGGCAAGTTTTAGACTAAGATGCAAAATATGGAATATACAAGAATCCTCACCGCACTTGGCACATTAGTTCGACTGATGTTACACAACAATTGAGTTTCAATAAAGCACAAATTGAATGGTCTCCCATTATTAAGCCATATTTCCATTTGTGTTAAGTTTTATATTGTGTGCATCTCCATCCAGGTATCCTACTCACGATGCTCAATTTTAGTTCAAAGGTGTATGATTTCCCAAAATTAGACACAATACCTAATGTAAATAGTGTTTTTAACCATTGCAGGGTTCCACCTACCTTATTCCTAAACATGACTAATTTCCCTCAACACGATCGTCATTCATCCATCATCAAGAAACGTCCCTTAATCTATGACTAAAATGAAAAGAAAAATAATAAAATTAACTATTATACTCTGGATCAAGGGGACTATATTGGGAAAGTGGCCGACAAGAAAAACTAAGGAACCCCAAAAATAAACATAAAAAATAAATAATAAAAAAAAAACATAAAGACTCCCAAATTTACAACAAATCATACAAACAAAATACCCACATACAATCAGCATACCAAGGACATATAGCCCCATCCACACTTAAAATCAAGCACTGTCCCCATTGTAAAAAATAAAAAAAGGGCTAAAAGACCTGCCTTGTTAAAATAAAAAAGGTCGGGTTCACCCAATGGGTTAAAATAAAATTTCCAGAATAATTTGCCTCTATCACGACGTGATCTGCATCGTGATGGAGTTTTTCACTAACCAGTGTTACATTATGATGGCATCACAACGTAATGCGTATTGTGATATAACTTCTAGCTATCTAGAGTTGCATCATAATATGCATTACGTTATGATGTGTAACATGATGTAACTTTAGCAATTCAGTGGTCGATCACTATATGCATCACGCCATGATAGCCATCGTGATCGATCCATACTTGGTTTTTTCTTCATTATTTTCATCATGAACTTACCCTCAAGCCTCCATGTCTCTATGTAACTAAAAACCATTAGGAAAATTATTAAAATAAAAAAATTAAATACTACAATAAAAATCACGGGTTGTCTCCTGAGTAGCGCCTTATTTAATATCGTGGAATGACCCAACTCAATATCACGCTTTCCACCATATCGATTGATGTCACCCCATGATCAACACTATCTAATAATGCTTGACCCTCTGTCCATTGACCAAAAAGGTTTGGTTAGACTTATAATCTTTTAGCTCTACAGATCCATCCTTTGTCACACATACAACCATGAATGGCCCCTTCCACTTGAAGTGCAATTTACCTAGAAATGACATATACCTTAAATTGAATAGGAACACTTGCTGTCCCAGCTCAAATGATCTTTCTATAAAATGTTTATCATGCCTGATTTTCACAACCCTTGTGGTCAAGAATCTCAAGATCAAACTCTTGAAGCAAAAAATTCCACTGAATCAATTGTCGCTTTGCACCTTTCTTATTAAACAAATACTAGATTGCAATATGATTTGTATACACTATCACTTTAGTTCCTACTATGTAGGCCATACATTTGTCAAATGCATAGACCAATGCCAACATCTCTTTCTCAGTGACTGTATAGTTGACGTATGTAGTATCAAAAACCTTGTTAGTATTAAAATTAAGCAGAAACTCTTGTCCTTCTTTGTCTCAGCGCTGCTCCCACAGCTGTAGTAGCTCCCAGTCTAGAGCAACGAGTATAGGAGCTTCCGTCAGTGTCTTCTTCAAGTGCTCAAAAGCTTTCAAACACTCAGCAGAGAATTCAAATTTCATATATTTTTCGCTCAATCTGTACAGTGGACGTGAAATCTTTGAGAAGTCACGCATAAACCGTTGATAGAACCCTGCATTCCCTAGAAAACTCCGCACCCATTTCACTGTGACAGATTGTGGTAACTCTGTAGTCACGTTAGTCTTTGGTTTGTAAGCTTCTAAACTAGTCTTGAACACCTTGTGACCAAACACAATTCCTTCCTTAACTACGAAGTGACATTTCTCCCAATTAAGTACATACTGTGTTTCTTTACACTAACCCTATCCGGATTCTACAAAAAATGCTTTATAAGAATCCCCATAAACTGAGAAGTCATCCATTAAAACATCAACTAAGTCATTTACTATATCATGAAAAATAGCCATCATGCACCGTTGAAATATAGCAGGAGTATTACACAACCCAAAGAACATTCTCCTGAAAGCATAAGCACCAAACGGGCATGTGAAATTGGTCTTCTCATAATATTCAGGAGCTATGCCAATTTGATTGTAACTATATCCATCCAGAAAGAAAAAAATCTTGCCTCGTAAGTTTGTCTAGCATTTGATCCATGAATGGGATAGGATAATGATCCTTATAAATTGCCTCATTAAGTTTACGATAGTCCATACAGATTCTCCACCCAGTGATTGTGTGAGTAAAAACTAGCTCATATTTATCATTAGTCACCATGGTCATGCCTCTCTTTCAAGGACGCACTGCACTGGACTGACCCATTTTCTTTTGGGTATGTGGAACACAATTCCTACATCTATCCATTTTATTACTTCTTTCTGCACCACCTTTTTTATTAGTGGATTCAATCACCGATGTTGATGTACTCTCGGTTTAAAGTTATACTCTCGATTTATAGTTATCTTTCATTAAAATTTTGTACATATAGAATGCAGGATTGACGCCACAAATATTAGATATTTGCCATCCAATAGCCTACATCCATTTCTTTAATACTTCCAGAGCCTCAGTAATTTGTGCCTCGAGACAATTCAGCAGCTAGTATAACTGACAAAGTCACGGCTTCACCCAAGAAAGCATACTTCAGATGGCTAGGCAAGACTTTTAACTCCCACCTTGGATATTTTCAACAGATGGCTTTGGAGGAGGCCTAAGAGGTATATTCAATGGCTCATACTCTTTTTTCTTTGTATAGACACTAGTAAGATCTAATGTCTGAATCATTTTATAAGTTTCAGCATCTTCCTTAGTTTCTTGACCCGTAATAGCTATTGCTAGCGGCGGATCACTAGTAACAAGCAATGGCACTTCATCGTTTGTATTAAACACAGTAATCACAAATAATTCATCATATATTGCAGGTAACTTTAAGGCTTTGAAAACATCAAATACTTTGACTTTATCATGTGCCCTCGTATTTAGTCGCCCAGTAGCCACATCAATTAAAGAATAATAAGTGGCTAGAAATGGACACCCCAAAATAAATTTGACTTTCGAAACTAGTTCAAAATCTATAATGATGAAGTTTACTAGAAATATCAACGATCCCACCTGAACCAGCACATCTTCCACTATACCAAGAGGTGTGACTAAGGAGAAATTAGCCAACTGTAAAATGATTGTGGTGGGTCTCAAATTGTCCAAACGCATTTGCTTGAAATAAAAAGTTTACATGAGATTGATACATGCATCCAAATCATATAACCCGCGAACACTAAGAGCCTGGCCAATAGTAATTTAAATAGTGAAACTACCTGGATCTTTTTGTTTCATAGGTAATCTATTTTGAATGTGCGATGTGCACTTTTGAGTTAGAGCTACTGTGGCCTGCTCAATGAAGTGATCTTTTTAGCCGCTATGCCCTTCACATACTTAGCATATTTGGAAATTCCCTGCAAGACATCAATCAAAGGCATATTAATATGAACCTGCCCCAGCAATTCCATACACTTTTGGAATCCCTCTTCTTCTTAAAAAAAATGGTGGTGCAGGTCTCACAACTGATATTTTTACCCTGGAATTAGTGTTTTTTTCCTTGCCATTGTCTACATTATCATTAGTGTTTTCTGATTCTTTTCTTGATTGACCTGTCTTGTGAGGCACTAACTCCTTCAACTGCAACCCGTTTCTTGTTGTCACTACATTTACTTGTCCTGATTTTTGGTCTCTATTACTTGGAAGACCCTTTGGCCCTTATATTTTGTAACACAACTATTTTTCCCATCTGCCTCTCCAATTTTTGTGTCGCCAGTTGTTGATTTTTCAGGTCTGCCTCCAGCATAGCTAGCCTTTCACTATCACGTGACTGCCCTTCCAGTAACTTTTAAACCATCTCTTTTATACTATTACCGGGTTGCACATTCTTCAAATTACCATAACTCTTCTTATTAAACTTGGGACCCTAATGCTTATTTGGTTATTGATTTCTATACTAGCCTGGACATTGTTGATGTGGTTGGTTTTGATTGCCACACCAAAAAAAGTTCTGGTGGTTTTTCATGCTTGAGTTGTAAGTATTACCATAATACTGTTGTCCTACTCCTCTTTATGCATTTCCCATAAAGTTAACTGAATCGGGATTGGCCCTACATAAGTCAGACGTATAATCACCTCTATCATATGTCTTGCACTAATTCGTAGCCTAAGATTGGATTGTGCTCACTGCAGACTGCTGTTGTTGCTGCCTGAAAGCCTGAGAAAACATTTTCTGAAGGGATATAATTTGTGTTGATAATGTTGTAACCGTCTATAATTCCATGACCCCGGTCATATTTTTATTCCCACTAGGTCTTGATACATCTCTATTCCATTCTAGATTACCTATGGTATTCCTATTCATTAAAGTGTACATCTCATCATATGTTCTCTCCAAGACATGTCCCCCTACTACTAAATCAAGCAATATTTTGGAATTTGGTTCCAGTGCCTCTATAAAAGTATTCAGCAACACTTCGTTAGACTATTGATGGTAAGGACAACTTTTAAGCAATATTTTAAACCTCTCCCAATCTTAGTAGAGATTTTTTCCAAGATTTTGTCTAAAACTCAAGATTTCACTCCTCAACCTTGTCGTCTTGCCAGATGAAAAGAAATGAATCAAGAACTTCCTTACCAAGTCCTCCCAAGTAGAAATAGAGTTACATGGCTCTGTAGCTAGCCACCGTTTTACATCAGCTAGCAAAGGAAATGGAAATAGAGTGAGTCTCACATAATCTGGTAAAACTCCCTTTGGAATATAAGTATCAATAATCTCTAAGAAGTTCTGAATGTGATGCTGCAGATCCTCTTGTAAAAGACCAGTGAACTACCCGCTAGTGTGCAAGAGTTGCACCATCTTCTATTTCAGCTCAAATTTACCTCCAGGTGTAGGTTTACGTATAACAGCGGTAGCATTGGTAGCCCTTGGAATACCCACCTCATGAACTGCCCTTGCAGATGCCATTTTAGCAAGCACTACAACTGTTGGATGATCCAGTGGAACTTGTGGAACTAGATAAAAGAGTGCATCATTCCTTTTATGTTGATAAAAAAACGTTCTGGTTACTACAACAGTTCCAACAAGTCTCTATTCCGTGCCAAATTAGCAGTAATCAATGCCTAAAAAATGAAATTTGCTAAGATTAAGTCGTTACCAATTTCACAATACAGAATATCTACAAGAATCAAAAACTTACTAATTGCTAAGTCCTTGGCAATGGCATAAAAAAGTTGTTGCGTCCAAATGCACACACACAAGTGTACGTAATCGTACAAGTCAATATAGTGGCTCTTTCGAACCAAATATCGAACCCTCACGGACTTGATATTATATTAGTATGGTAGATGAATATTGTAGGCAATTCAATATTTATGCAACTGTGTGTAACAAGATAAGAGGTTGGTTTTATACTATCTAAACTTTAACTACGAGAAAGTAAATAAGACTTGGAAAGAATTAGAAAGTATTAACAATAGGGACGAATTTTCTAGGGTTATGGCATTGTACACATTCATGGATGATCTCAATTTTCCATAGACATGATTTACTTCTCTAACTGTTGATTCAGGGTTTAAAATTATGCATTAGGGATGTATATTCCTCTAATCAACTATCTATACAAATCCCACAACTACTTCGATTGACTAGTGTTGTGATGACTTAGTATATATGCATTGTAAATGTCTTCCCTATTTAACTAAGTGAGTCAACTAAGTACGATATCTCATCTAGTTAAAAATCATACTCAATTATCTAATTTTAGAATCAATGGATATGATCTTACTCCGTACACTCTTGTTTTACTCTTAAGATTCTGAGATTAGTTCACTTTAAGAGTTATAGATATATTCTAATGATGGCCAATCATTAAAAACGATTAATCCAACAGTGTAAGAATAATCAATATGAGAAGTAATAAACCTGTATATGTTAAACCAATATCACGAATCATGTGTTTATCCATAACCCCAGAACAAGTGTTTTTAGTAGCTAAAACTCATACTCAATCTATAAATCATCTTCTTTAACATAATAATACAAGAATTGAGCAATAGAATATAACCCTGCGTTGTGTTGTATATTCTCCACTTGCTTCTTTCCCTCCCAAGAGCTGCACACTCATAAAGAGTTATATAGTCGCCCTGTAGAATAACACTTTTGCCCCCAACATAACCTATAAGTAGGCAGCATTTCCAGTAAGCATATAGGGAATCACGCGTAATCCCAATCATGATGCATAGCCATTATGTCATGATCCCTGTAGTGATAGAAACATTTTTCTTATACTTGATATCTGCTTATTTTGTCTTTCGTCTTCTATTTCCACTTGGTCTCTATTCTTTTAGGCTTCAAATACTCCTGAAATAGGCTAACCATGTGGGTTGGTAATTCTAAGCATGTATCCATTAATAAGACACTCAAAAAACACATAATTGTTCCCGAAACTAAGGTAAAACATGGGACTTTAATAGGGCTAAGGCATATATATGCCTAAGATCAACACCTTCGATTTTCATATTATGTTAAGTTCCTAGGAGTTAGGACTATGACCCGTAATGTGAAGATCACTAATTTATTCTATTGAGTCATACTTTGAGTTCCAAAATATAGATTTCAGTCCAATTCCCACAATTCCACTTCACGAGTTATGAAGCAGAACACCACTACTCGTGGTGTGAACTAGTTGCATGAGGTGTAAATTCCAGTAGCCAAAGTACAAACCACAACTCAAACCATGAGTCATTGAATAGCACTCCACGAGTCGTGGAGTAGACTGGTGGTCCGGTCCCGACAATTTCCAGGTATGATAATAAAGGGTCATTTAGTAATTTTTCGGTCTCTTTTCACCTAATTCTATGTTGTTTCAAACTTAGAAAGGGGTAATATAAGTGCCCTCAAAAACTTTATTCCCTTTATTATTCACTCAAGCAAATAAAAAGTAGGGTTTTTGTCATAATTTTCTACTCTAAGTTTAAGAAGAGGCTATTTTTTCTCCTTCAGGTTTCAAGCAATATTTTCCTAGATTCAAGATGTGAGTTATGAACAAGGCTTTCTTTCTCCCTTGTGCCTAATTCCTTCATGTATTTCGGTTCAAGCTATAATTCAGATTCCTGTGAATCCCCAAGTTGTTGACTTTGATGAAATTTTTTATTCTCAAATATTCTTGATCATTATCATGAGTTCCCATGAGTTACTGACATTATAACTTGGAAATTTAAGAATTTATTGTTGAAGTATGATTTGCATAATTTGCTCTAAAATTTGAAAGCATGACAAGTGAATGGTTATGAGTCCTTACATGAAAATTATAAACATTGTTCATGATTTGGTAAATATTACCACAAATAGTTGTGAAGGTTTATGGTTTGGTCAATTGTAAGGTCCAGAACGTGTTTACTGATTCTTGTTATATTTTTAAAGTAACAAATTAATAGTTGATTTTTAAAGTCTAAATTTGGTTCATAAGTCAGTTCAATTGAAAGAAAATTTAAGTATAAGAATGAGACAGTGACATGACAGAGGAAGTAATAGATTCATGAGCTTATAAGCTTTTTTGTGTTCAAGAGAGATAAAATGAGCAACAGTCAGTACATAGTTAGTATTAGAAGTAGTATTAGCACCGAGAGGGTTCGGGAGACTTATCTTGAATCCTATAACCTGCATTTCCAAACACAGGAAGATCATGACCAATTCCAGCGTTAATAGTTCATAGCTTAGTGGATCCACCAGGATATAGTTCATAGTCCTTACTTTGGTAAGTTTGGGATCCCATCTAGAATAGAAATATATGTTGGACCTCGTAGCCGAGTACACGAAAAACATCAGTTATAGACCCTCCCAGGTCACTCAAATTCATTCAAGGTCAGTAATATGTCTGAGGTCAAAGAGGTTTTTAACTAAAGTACATTTATTACTTTGTTAAAATTGTTAGAACTTGTATTGTTATTGATTTACATTACATGTGTCAGTATTTGAAGATGGTATGTTGACTATATATGTTCATGTATTTTATAGTTATTACATGTTTTACTACTTTATATATCATATTTTATTCTTGCTAACATATTCAGTACATTTCACATACGACTACATACTTTCGGTATTGCATGTTTTCCCATGCAGATCCTACTAGATGCCTAGATGTTTGAGGTTGACTTGGATCTAAATTCTTATAAATTAGCAGAGTGGTAATTCCTCATTACTTCGAGGACCCAAAGATGGACATTTATTCTTTTATTTTGTCTAGAGCTAGACTATTAGAATTATTTTTTATTTTATTATTTAGAGACTAGCTAGGGATCTTATCCTAGTAGTTAAGTGATTAGCATACAGTGGCTTTCAAACTGATGGCATAATAGTTTTAGGCTTGAGTTTATCATTTTATTGTTTTATTGATCATTGACTAATGTGAGGTCCACTATTTTATGTCAATTATGTTTTTATGTTGCTTTTACTGAGCGTGAATATGCAAAGAGTTGACCTAGACAAAATAGTCAACCCAAGGTTGCTAAGGTAACTTAGTGGCTGAGGATGTTGGTCCTGCCTAAGGGGTGACTCCAGACGTGACACTTGTCCATGGTGTAAACTCGGTGACGAAAGTCCATTTTTCTAGATTTTTATGTAGGTTTCTTAAGGATAGTTTGGTTATTTCTCTATCCTTCTATGGTTAATACTATGCCTATTCATATTATTAAATGGTGATTTTATAATAAAATGATATTATTTTACCTCAAGCACACTTTCATTCCCCAAACTTAGTCAAAATTCCCTCAAACAAGTTCAGTTAGGTTTCTTCTCCTAAGGTTCCAATGTTTAAGATTCCAACCAAGCTTTTGACCAGAAAAAATCCTAATTAGAGTATGTTGATGTTCAATGGGAATTTTCTTTCACCATAATGTTAATAATTCAGTTTTTTAAAATGTATTCTATCTATGATTAGGTTTCAATCCAATTTTTTACTAGTGTTGGATTTTATTATTTGTGGACTCCTTATGATCTTTACATGCATAAAACCTATGAATTTATGAGTTTACATTCATGACTATGATTTAGATGCATGATACATGATTGACATAATATTCACATGATTTCATTAATTTTAAACAAATCTTCATGAATTGACCTTGTAGTCATAGATTTTAGTAAAAGGTTGATTTTAAGAACAAAGTTTCTCATGATTCTATGACTTTCAATTTTGATAAACAACCTATGTTGCAATATCATATAGACCTCCGACTTAAAATAATAAGTCTTCTTCTAATTATATATGACACTCAGACATCCATCAATGATTGGGAGCAGGCTTTGACATCTATATATGTCACATATATGTTATGACCACTAGTATATGATATGGTTTTAAGAGTATTATTTAGCACCGATAAACTCCCACTGCATGATTCGATAGTTTAGATAACTTATAGATGTATTGGCCTAAAAACTTCACACAATATTATGATATTTTACAAGTTTTCACTTATGAATTATTTTTCAGGTTATGGTTATGTACTAGTGTCATTGTACTATATTTTAAATGCATATCTATTTAAATTTTGCTTATCATTGAAAAATTATTCTTAAAAGCATTTTTAGCACTTACATTATTTATACATATCTCATAGGGCAACTGGCCCAGCCCAAAGAAAGAAAAAGGCCTACCATCACAAACCACATACTTCCTGCAACTTCATAATACAGATTCAAGTGCCCCTTCCCGCGCTCACAAATGACTTGGATCTCTATTTCAACAATATCAATGGGGAGTCCTCATTTGAGGACTGGTACAACTAGTTTTTCTTTTCATACTAAGACTTTGCTTTTAGTATTTGGAGTTAGATAGGGACTTATTTCAACAACTCTTTAGTCATGTTAGAGGCTTTCAGACAATAGCTTGTTTTAGTATTTCAACTTTATGAGTCCTTATCAAATTTTAAAGTCCATGATATTTCATTATGCTTGAATTTCAGTTTGATTTTGATTACTAGTGCCTACTTATGATTATTATCAAGTTTCCCCTCAGTTATATATTATAGTCTTAGTAATGTACATGCTCAAATGGTTAGCTTAGGACAACTTATGGTTCTAAGTGTCATGTCCCGTCTAGGGTGTAAACGCGGGGCGTGACATGTACAATATCCTAGCTTCATCAATTATAACATTTTTACATGTTCCCATACTAAGAAGTTCATGTAACTGAATATTTAAATTTTAATAAATCATTTCATTCATTTTTTCTACACTACGAGATTTATAAGATGGGTTGAATAAAGTAGTAGTTAAATAAGTTTGAGGAATACGAAAAAAAATTATTTAAAAAAGAAACTCAATAGTAGCATCAACTGGCACTTTAAACCTTTAAATTTTTATTATTAGAAAATAAAAAAATATAAATATTTTAAGACAAAAATAATAGTTGGGTAAGAGATTCCAGATAAAACTTATGTAGCTTTATAAAAAAAATTAAGAAGTCAACTAGTTCATTTATTTATCTCCAATCATTACCACTAATTCTAAAATTTGGGTTCGAAATATGAGCATTAAAAATTATAGTTATAGGCCTTCGATAAACATAAGCAACATCAGGCATTTCATATAAAGAATTCCATCTAATAGGCACTTCTTTTTGAACTTTTTAAAATGAATTTCACATTCTTTACAATTTCATTCAAATTCACGAATTCTATATATTTTTTAGTCTTAAAAATTCAAGAACAAGTATATTAAATTTTACTACAACTATCATTAAATAACTTAATACCATCTTTAACAATCAAATTACATATATGAGTAGCACACTTAATATGAAAACATATTATCAATTAGACATGGTTTAGCTTTAATCGATCAATACTATTTATATTGTCAGAAGAATTATCTAGGTGGCACTCCTCACTAATTCACAAAGTGATAAAATATAAAATTTCTACTATAGTTTGAGCTATATAACTATTCATTTTTCTCTCATTACAATATTATAGCCTATAATTCTTTTTTGCATATTCCAGTCATTATTAATCTAATGGGCGTTCACAGTTGAACGAGCATTGCCATTAATATTACGATTCATATAAAAAATGATAAATACCTTACCATCAAAATAGATAATAAGTAACGAAAATAGTGAGAATGTGCAGTTTGATAATGAAAAATATCTTTTTTAGTTGTATTTCTCGAATAACATTGAAAGAAGAATTACAGGTTTGGTGAATATAATGAACAAAGTCTAGATAAGAGGAAAAATTATAAGGCAAAACCATAACAACAACTATTTTAGTTAATTCTTCATGATCTCTTTCTTTATTATATGAGCATTTTGTAATAGGGCCAATATGATTAGAAGGATGTAACTGAGTTTGAACCATTTCGGAACCTCCTACTACTACCGATGCCTCACTAATGGTAGTACAATTTTATTTAGCATTAGCTATAATTTTTAGCATTTAAAAAGCAATATCCTAACATCACCTCAAATATTTAACTAATGCCCCATGTACCACTTGACATTTCCTCAGTTGTATGCTTCATCTTATGTTTAAATATGTGCAAATAGCCTGAGGTTTTTTTTTCTTATTTTGTATGATAAATTTCCAAACAACAAAAATTTTAACACGTTCAACTTTGATCTTACCCATGGTAGAATGTAAAGGGGAAAGAGTATCTTCTTCTTCCCCCTTTACCTCTACTTCAATTGGCTCAGCCTCTAGAGAAAAAAGTAGGTGTAGGTGGCTCAGTTTCATCTCTTAAATCTCCTTTCAATTCAACTTTTTTACCTATATCTTCGTTAAAATTACCAAAACATCTATATAAAGTTTCACGATCTACTTGTATACCGTTACCAAAATCAATAGTTTCGAAAATAAAAACATAAGTTTCATTAACTTGCGTAAAATCTTTCGTATTTAAAATCCTAACTCTACACACCAATTTAGAACTACTTCCGCCCCTACTAAAGACGGCACCTTTATCACTTTTTCAAAAAATAATTTAAAAAAATTTCCATCAATAATTTTTTAGCACTAATTTTTTGTCAAAATCTATATTAAAATCAACTATGAAATCTAAGCTAAATAAAAAGAATATGAAAACAAATGGGTGAGATGAAAAGAATGTACCAAACATTTGTGTAAAAATATATGTATATAATCAAAAGCCAAAAATTGAAAGTTGATAATTAAAATTTGAAACTTGTTCCAAAAAAAACCCGAACTCCATATCTCTAATAGCATAAAATATTAATAGTATGATTTTTTTTGAGAGATTATAATTAATAATGGTTGTAATTTGTACCAGAGAGAATGAGAGAACATAGAAAGTATTGAAAAAATAAAGGGATATTATAGTGTATAAAATGTAATTTATTAAAATTTGGAGTTAATATGAATTTATAAGATTGGGTCAAATTTTTAAGGGCCAAACCGCTAATGATCTATTGGGGAAAATTGTTTTGAAAATTTAATCAGTCAATCACTAACGGATAAAAAATAATTGGAGATGATTTATTGATAATTTTTAAAAAACCATCTTGTTACCCAATTGTAATGACCCGCTCGATCATTTCCTTGCATTTCTCATTTTTCTATGCTTTGAGCTGTTTGGTAGTTGTCCCAAGTAATTTAATTGTTGGGACCGGTAGCTCGGTGCCCTGGTGACTCGTTTACTTGTTATCTCAATTTTCCTGTTTTGAAGTTTTAGTTTTGAAATAGTGAACTTCAGAGTAAAATAGAAACAAATGCACTCAAAATCAAATTCCAATAGTTCTATTAACTTCGGAATATTGACTTGGTCTAAATGGATCTTAAGTTTGTGTCCTGGCCTGTTTGCTTGAAGTTTGGGTTGTTTGTGGAAATTCAGCCCAACCGAATCTCATTTTGGAGCTTGGGTGGTCTTTTGATGGATGGAGCATCGGATCGAAATCCTATAGATTCCATCAGCTCTGGAATGTCGATTTTGGACTAGTTGAGCCATTGGTTTGCTTCCCGAGGTGCCCGGGCTTATTTTGAGTAGGCTTGTGGAAGTCCTTAGTTAGGCTCTGTTTTGATCCTTTTGACTTTGGGGTCTTTTTCTCTTAAATGGCCTTAGATGTTTGTTCCGTCGATTCCGTTAAGTCCGTGGTGTGTTTTCCACCCAAAATGCACTTTTGATTTGTTAGAATTGAACTTAGAATGCACGTTTTAGACCCCTCATTGTTTTTCCATTTTTGTCTTGGTTGTTGCAGGTCACAGACTGCCTCAGCAGCCTTTGGGTTGCCCTAGCGAGGCTGCCTTTGTGCCTAAGGGGCCTCCTTGGCAAAAGTTGCCTTAGCACCCAAGCAGCCACCCCAGTGGGGTCGTACTTGCGGCCAAAAGGGCGCCCCAGCAACCCCCTGCACTATATAAATAAGGCATTACCCCCTTTCATTTACAGTTTTTGGCACTTCATTTATTAGCTTAGGTTTGTGGTTTTGGGGTTGGTTTGAGGTGTTTTAAGTTGTGGAGAGTGTAAGGGATTGAGATGAACTCTTAGCTGAGTTTTTTTTTGCCGATCTTAGACTCCATTTAGTTTTCATTTCCGTCATTATTCATTTTTTTTGGTTCTACTGTATTGATACTCTCATATATTTATTGTTTGGTCTGGAGACTTGGGGCTGATGTTGTTACGGCGAGGCTCGATTATTAACACTGACAGGGTGTGTGTGTTCGATGTGGTTTAATGACACTAATAGGGGGTATGTGCTCGAGGTTGTTATTGACACTGACATGGGGTGTGTGTCTGATATTGTTATTGACACTGATAGGGGTGTGTGTCTGATGTTGTTATTGACACTGATAGGGGGTGTGTGTCCGATGTTGTTACTGGCATTGACAGGGGGTGTGTGCCCGAGGTTGTTACTATTCTACTGTATTTTCCTGTGCCCCTGTGTATTTATTTAGGTATGGTGTGTGCTCACTAGGCTTAAGAGGGGAGTCACGGTGAGTTTTGTTGTACTGTTTGTGCTTACCGGTGGGATGGGGCACCAAGTAGGTTTTGCTGTGTTGTATGTACTTACCGGTAGTATGGGACGCCAGGTAGGTTTTTGTGTGTTTACTTTTATTCCGCATTTAGTGGTATCCTTCCATTCGATCCTTATTCGTGGTTCTTGAGTATATGGTATCATGATTAGTGGAGTTTGACTGAGGTGAAACATAGGTATGTTTCCTTACTTCGTTTCGGATTTCGAATTTTGGACTTTGTAGCCTATATCTATCATGTTTAGTTCTTGTAGTTCTAAATGGGTACATTCAATGTCTTACTCCGCTGCTTATTATTAGTTTTACTACTTCTTTTACTATTTTTTTATTATTATCAACCTATTTGACTCCCTCGTTTTATTACTCCCATTTTATTTTAACCAGTCGGTCGATGATGTCTATTGGGTACCTTGGTGGGTCCGTTTAAAAGTTATGCTATTTTTGCTATTTTATACAATTTTATAAAAATATTTATTATATCGAATTAATAATTTATATTTACTATTTTATGTTATTTTTTTGTAAATTATTCTACACTAAACTCAAATATGAACAAATTAAATGGGTAATTTATAATTACGCTTAATTTGACAGCCATACTCCTAACTATTATCTCGCCTTGCCCTTTATTCACCAAATCAATAATTATCATAACGGTATCAGTAAGGATCCGATAATTATACACATCGCAGCCACCCTTGGTCGAAAGTAGAAGGACAAATTTGACATTTTACCTACTGAAAATTCAAGAAACATCTTTGTAGTGGGTACTAATTTTGCTCAACGGTGTAGAACATTCCCTCCACAGTTCTAAGAATTCAACTTTCTGGGAAGCCCTTCTCCACTTCCCCTTCCAAACTCTGCAACTTCTTCGCCAGCCACTTGAATGGTTGCTAAAATTCTCCATTTCATCCTTTTTCCACTTGGC
>JBDJHY010722756.1:0-15695 GCA_039654485.1 Withania somnifera | reverse complement strand
AATCTGTCAAATTAAGAAAAGATTATAAATTATTCGTACAATAATTATAAAATAAATAGTGTTAAATTAAATTCTTTCAATAAATAACATTAAAAAATTATAAATTCTTTGTACAATAATTATAAATTAAAAATATAAAAAAATTAGTCCAGTCTCGTTCTAGTATCGTCCCGATATGTAATGGAATGGGACGGGATGAGTATTTCGTATTGATCATCCCGATATCATCTCGTTACTGGTTTGTCTCATCCCGGTACCATCCCGGTAATGGTTCATCTCGGTACGGTCCGTTCCAGTCCTAGTCCCGTCCTGATCCATCTAAATTTTGAGCAGCCTTAGTTTACTTCAAGATCCTGGAGGATGATGCTATGTGAGATAGGTACAAAGGCAACTCTTTTTATCAGCAGACAGACAAACATTCTTAGGAGACCATATAGGTACTGCATAATATTCTTCGAGCTTGTGTTTTTTAATTTCTTTT
Organism: Withania somnifera; assembly: GCA_039654485.1. Lineage (NCBI taxonomy): Eukaryota > Viridiplantae > Streptophyta > Magnoliopsida > Solanales > Solanaceae > Withania > Withania somnifera. The sequence goes on along the minus strand of JBDJHY010722756.1, from coordinate 15,214 downwards.
ATAGAGGGGATCATCACTTGGGTTTTGCAAAGTTCTCCTGTAATGACAACTATTATTCCATCATCCACACGATAGTATTTGAGCATTGTACGACAAATGTTGTATCGTTGATTAGTTGGAAACTAGTGTTGAGATATTTCCTCAATCTTCTAACTTGATTCGAGATGCCACCAAGAATTTTGGGTTATTCAAGGAAGACTAGGAATAGAACAGAGTCATCAGAAGAGTTATGCATATCAGAGATTTCGACCTCTGGAGTTCAGTGTTGAGGACATAGTATTCTTACGGGTTTCATCCATGAAGGGTGTTATGAGATTTGTTCAGAGAAACAAGCTTATCCCCAGGTCTTTCGGGCCATATGAGATTATAAAGCGGATCAATGAAGTTTCTTATAAGTTATCCCTACCTCTAGAGTTCTCTATGGTTCATTCGATGTTTTATATTTTTATGCCCTATTGTTATGTGCCATATCCCTCCCCTGTACTTTGTTCTAAGTTGTATTAGCAGGATGACTGATTGAATTACACTGAGAAGCTTGAGGCCATTGGTGATAGATATTTAAGATTGCTCCGGTCCTGATATATTCTAGTTCTGAGAGATCGTTGGACTCACCGCCTAGTCGAGGAGGCAACTTGGGAGACAGAGAAGGATATGTGAAACCAATACCCTTAATTGTTTGGCTCTCCAGGTATCCCTTTTTTTCCTTAACTTTATGGATAATAGTTCCTATAGTGCAGGATGTTGGAATGACCCACGATATTGTTTGTATGTTTTTGCAACTCTCTTATACTTAGAGAATTCCCCATAACTGCCCCTAGTTGTTCACGACTTGATGGGATTGATATATTAAATCCCTGACAATTATTATATTATAATTCCTTTATAATTATAACTTCTTTGGGACTTACTAAGTTCATATGATATTGAATGTAATTTTCATCACTTCCATTGAGTCAGGGATACTGATTACATGAACATTCCATGCATGGATTGTTGAAATAGAACTCTATTTCCATTCTGATTCTCAATTATTAAAAATGAGGTTGGATGAGGGAAAAAGCATTGCTGTCGCATGGCCTTGGTCGCGATCCCATAATCTAGGACCTTTTTTTTATCATGATAGTATGCCAGTGAATTTCGATCTCATGGAGGTGCATCGCTGTCGCTAGGCCTGGGCAGCCTGGGTCGCAAATGCAAAGGTCCTTTGGCAGGCCTATGTATATATTTATTTTAACTTTTTGGATGAAATTTTGTCTTATTCTATCAAATTCTCCATGAAACCTCAACTTGATTAGGTCCTTTTAGAGGTTTAATTGAAAGTTTCACTTTGTGAAATCACATCCTTTTAGTCATACGACCGTTTCTACATGGATAATTCTTCTTTATATAAACTTTTCTAGCTTATATCTTTCATTTCTACCATTAATTTTATCCATGTTGTGTACCATATGATTTACGAGTCGTGCTTTATGTATTGGTATAAATATTTGTCTGTTTAAAGCTATTAGGTTTTTTGACATGTTTTTAGTCAAGATTTTCACCCTGGTATTTAGATAGAAATATGTGTCTTGTTTTAAATGATTTGACATATAGATTATGCTTTTTCTAGACTAGTAGGATTTCATGCTTCATACATGAGTTTTAGACATTGGGGCACACTTCTCGAGGATATCACTAGATTTTAGGTAGGCTACAATCTACTTTCTTTGAACTAGGTACTAATGCTCTATATGTATGGTAAAGCTCTATCTAAGAGTCGGGATGACTAGTTGAGTCCCGATATGCTTATTATTCTGCCCTATGGTCCATTTAGCTGGCTTATAGATTAACTATCTACCCTTATGCTATTTTCCCAATCCGCGTGTCTCATGCCGACTCTGGACTATAGTATTGTTAGGGGAGGAGTAAAACCTTTGATGTGTATTATTGTTCTACGACTTTGGACCATAGTGAAGTTGGGGATGGGATCATACTAAGGATTAGATCTTAGTATCTATCTCTAATTTAGGTATGTGGCTTTAGAGCCGATTTAGTAGGTTGATTATTCTGCATTGTACTTGAGAGATTAGGAGAGTAGGGCGTGCATGGCCCTCCAGGCCATATTTAGCCGAGGACGACAATTATAGTGGGTTAGTTAGCTTATGTGATTATATTATACCTAGTGGGGTATGGCTATGTTGGGTGATTGGCAGCCCTTTGTGATGATATTCTACCCTAGCCTAGTACGAGCCTCAAAGTGAGTGGTTCTTGGCTGATCTATGGTAGCTCTGTGTATTTACTTATATGGGTGTGTTCTTGGCCATCAAATATGGAACTGGATACCTTTTTGATGAGAAAATTTTATATGTGGGATTAGAACTTTTGATGCCTACTGGGTATCCATAGTTTTTGGTATTCATGCTACACTTCTAATTTGTTTCCTAATGTAGGTCCTAGTATGAGTCATCCAGACGAATGCGATTGTGCACACTAACTGGTATGATTCTAGGAGACTTAGTGAGTAGCTGGCATCCTTACTGGCCGTTTTCCTTTTAGTATAAGAGTTATTCTCGTTGGGTCTTGGATAGCAATTTTGTATTTTTTCCCCATTGTGGGTTGTATTTTTTACTTTTGTAAATAGATGCTCTACAACCATGATTTAAGGTTTTTAAGATTTATGTTTAGTTATGTGTTGTTCGTGTCCTAATTATACTTCTCCTCTTCATCTCCTTCACTTTGTTTCTTTGAGTGGTTGCTACTGGCCATCATTTCTTGATTTGGGACAGGATTAGGCTTGTCTTAAGGTGAGGTGTAAACGCAATCACCACTCGATTTTCAAGTTTTTATATTGTTATGACCTAAACTTTTTGTCATGAAGGCGTCTAAAACCCTCCAGCACAAATGACCTACGCTACAGCCCAAAGCTACGCCAATGGGCTAATATAGTCAAATCATTAAGCATAGAAGAAAAGCATAAGTTGATATATGTAAAAGCAAAAGTAGAAAAAGATACATATAAAACCCAAATCTCAGAACCTGGTTCCAATGGCACATGTAGCTACTATACAGAGTAGCCAAAAGATAAATATATACAAAGCAACTCCTACAAAAGTAATACTACACAGAGCCTGCTATAAAAAAAGTAAAACAAGGATGGAAATCAAGAAAACCATGGTCGGCTCCGACTGCAAAGCTTATTGTAATCTCCACAACCATTTGTATCTACTTTGCACAATCTCAACATTTTGGATAACCCTACTAGTATCTACACTAAAAAAGGATATATAAGTTTAGGGTGATTATAAAACAAGGTACCCAGTAGGTATCATAGGCCGTCTGGCTAAAATAAAGTACATTTAAAAAGGCGAGGAATTAAAATGGATCAAATATAGTACAAAAAAAGTAAAAATGACTGATAATGCATAAAGATAAAGATACCAGAGTTCAATACCATCAGTAGAGTGTAAGTACAGTTTTTCGGAGAACTAAAACATTGTATACACATATAGGCTATAACCGCTATCCGAAAACCCAAAACAAAGTAAAGGAACACACCTATGCTAAAACTAAGCCAAGGCCCAACATACCATATGTATACATATTCCATGAATAAAGGATCAAACGGTAAAATACAGATAAGTATGGAGCAAGAAGTAAACATACAAAACCTACCTGGCACCCCATCCCGCTAGCAAGTACAATCAATACAACAAAACCTATTGTGACTCCCCATTAAGCCCGGTGAGCAAAAATAATATGAAAGTAAAACATAGGGGGTGCAAGAAAGTAAATTCAAATAAAGTCCTGTGATACCATGGGCCTCCCTCTAAATGCCAATTTATGTGGACTTAAGCCCCTACCTGTACCAATATCAGGGTCCATGCTCTACAAAACCTAGCCTAAACTCAAGTCCAAGGTCTAAGCCCTACCAACGAAAAATTTCAGGGTCTATGCACCATATATTCTATACTAGGAGTTCGTGCCTCAAATGACTTCACCTCAAACTCGAGTGTAGGGTAACTACCCAATCAATACCTATCTCAGAGGTCTATGCCTCATATGTGCAACACTCGGTGTCTATGTCCTCCATCTTTCGAACTCGGGGTCTGTGCCTCGGAGGACCGCACCTCAAACTCTAGAGCTAGGTAAGAACCCCCTCAATACCCATACCAGAGGTCTAGTGCCTTATTTGTGCCATACTCATGGTCTGTGCCCAGAGGACCGCACCTCTAAATCAAATATAGGGCCTTATCCCTGTCAGCACCAGTTGCATCAGCCCAATCAAATAATATATAAATGCCTTATCACTGTATAACAAATGAATTCTAATAATAATAGGAACGAAAATGATCAGATTCTAAGATCAGCTAAAGGCCACCAGCTAAGAGCTCATCTTACCACACTAATTGTTTCATAACTCGAATAGTATCCAAGGTTTGTGTTCCCCATGCGGTGAGGCTAGGACTCGGGCATACAACTCTAGACCCTCTATGTCCCTTCAGAGGCCCCAGAAAATAAATACAATAACAAGTCATCTAGAGATAAACGATCAACCTGAAACCCAACCTATAATACCAGCCATATCATAAGCACAAAATAATAGCCCAGTCTATAATAAAAGTACATAAACCTAGCCTACCTGTGCGCCGATGAAAGTCCTCAAAATGCACGCACTGTAATCCCAAAGCTTCGGACATAGCCAAAATTACCCAAACCTATCAAATTATGATTCCAGGGATTAGAACATAAAGAATGATAGCCATATTTCAGTTAGCGAACAGGGCCAGACAATAGGCACCAAAATAGGCTTGCTAGCCTTACATCTTGGAAAATAATGTAAAGATACCAGCATGAAGCCCTCGGCTCGAGGGACTCATGGTAAGAAATTGAGCTTAATATGATGAACGAATGAGGGAGAAATCGTGGTTTAAATTGAGAAAATCAAACTTTTTTCCTACTGCTAAAAGAGATGAAAAGGATGAGAAATACCCAGGGAAAACTTGGTCCATGAACTCACACCACCTGACATGCAACTCCTCACCACTTTTGAAAACTCAAAAAACCCTAAAATAGTTCATCTATGGAAGAAATTGATTTAAAATATTGGGGATGAAATTTTTTATAGCCAGTGCATGGCCGCTGGTGTGAACCATTTAGCGACAGGGGTGACCTCTCCAGGGTAAGATAGGTCTCGCAGGTGTGGCCTTTACATGGGAGAATTCCTGGGGGCAAGCGCAAGCCAAGGGTCGTTGGGGCAGGAGCAACCTGCAACAAAACTCAGCAAAATATAAACTCAACTGGGGACCTAAAACGATCATTCTGAGTTCAATTCTAGCAAAACAAAAGTGCATTTTTGGGCTGAAAACACACTCAAGAGAACCCCCAAACTCAACTAGCCAAAAATTATCATTTTAGAGTTGATGGAATCATCAAAATCTTGATCCGAATCTTCAATCACAAAAAGACCACCCATGCTCCAAAATGATCTTTAGTTGAGTTGAATTTCCACAAAATAGTCCAATCTCAAAAAAAAAAACCTAGACACAAACTTAAGATTTACCTAAATAAAAGTTGGTAAAGTTCCAGCATTTCAAAACTGAAACATCAAAATAGGGAAACAAAGATAACGCGTAAATAAGCTACCAGGACACCGGACTACCGGTAACAAGTCATAAATTACTTGGTAAAACTTCCAAATGGCTCTAAATACAGAAAAAGGATAAAACCAAAAAATGACAGAATATGTCATTATAGATATTGACCTTGTGCTGCCTTAGGATCATGGACTGTGGTTTGAGTCGTAGAATGGGACCAAGAATTTTCAAAATATTCCTATATGTGGAATGAATGTATGGTCATTTCATAGACCATGAATCAAATAATGATCCATGGAATGAGCCGTTATATGTTTTTAGTGAATCAACCTAGAGGAGTACCACTTCACATACTGTTCCACAGATCATGGAAGATTCCACATAATTTAAATCAATTTTATTAGGGAATTTTTTTTCATTCCAAACCCTTTAATAAATAAAACTATGTTTCTTTAGGCTTAACAAATACTGGTACAAAAGCCTAAAATCCTCTATTCTTTTCATTATTAAAAAAAACAATTGAGAAAAAAAAACATCAATCATATTCTTTCAAGGTATAAGAACTAGGGTTTCAAGGGGAAAGATTATTATTAAATTCAACTAAGAATTTCCTAAAGTTTTAGGTATATAGGTTCATGAACAAGGGTCTTCTTTAACCCTTGTGCCCAAACCATAATTTTTTATGAAGTATTTTGTGGAGATTTCGTTAACTCTAAATCCTTAAGTTTTAAATTTTACTCATGTTATGATTTATTAATATTTTGGGCAACATTGCATGAAATCTTGCATTATCACATTATTATTCATGATTTAATTATTCTAACCATGACTTTGAGAATATTATAAATTTAACTTATTCAAAACATGAGGGTTAAGCTTATATATACTACATGATAAACATGAGTCGTAAATACGAATCGTTGGAAGTTTTCTAAGATATTTGCCTAAGATTAGGATAAACAATGATTTTATAAAATTGAGGATGAATTTACAACAATTTTCCCAAAGAGGTTAAGGCATGAATTTTTGATAAGTTTTCGCTTAAATTATTTTTTTCAGTCAATTTAGGAACAATGTTATGTTTTAGGAGTAGTATTAGCATTGAATGGATAAATCAAGTGCATAAATGGAATTATTATGACAGACTCAACTTAGTTAGATTCACTAGGTTACTTGTTAGGTATTGAGACTATGGCAAGCACTCCCTTCAACTGGAAGTTTAATGAATTCATGTCTACTCCATGGTATTATATGTCAGTTATAGAACCTACTTCAAATGATTTGATTCCAGCATTAGAATTTTCATATATATGATTTGCAACTAATCTTAATTCTTATACTGCAAGTATTATTAAATTTTATTGAACAAATGACATTAATTGTGATTTGATCAAGCATTTTTGCCTAATCATGGTCCATTTATACTCATTATTTTTCATGTTGATATTTCCTGTAATTGTACCCCTACAACTTAATTTATTCTATGTACTGCTTGCATACACTTTTTCTACATGATTTCACATATAGGTTAGGAAAGCCATCCTTAAGCTTAAGGTTGAACAAATCTAAATTATTTAGATATTAGATTATTGGTCAGTTCCCATGGACCAATAACACTTTGTTTTTATTTTTTTGTTTCTATTAGTCTAGACTAGTTGTTGATACATTAATTAATTACATAATAAAGTCATTTATTTCTTTCTAGGGCTATAGGAGGACTTGTCTTAGAAGCCTAATATTTTAGTACCTAGAGACATTCAAACACATGATGTAGTTGTATTAATTGGAGTTTTCATATTCTTTCAATATTATCTTTGATATGTGATATGTCTCACTAGATTAGACTTTATTTATGTATTATGCTTCGACTAATAAGTGTGTGTGTAGAGATATGCATGAGACAGGGGTTCATATGAGGCTGTTGAGGCAACTGAGTGGCTAAAGATTCCTTGTGGCCCCAAAGGGTGAATCCAGGGTGTTATAGATATCCACTAAAAACCATTGGAATTACTTCAAATGGATATTTTTTGTACTACCAAAACCACAATCATAGGAGGTAAAAGATACGCTTTAGTTATTATCGATGATGTTTCTCACTTGACGTTGATTATTGTTTTGTCTTATAAAGATGAAATTGCCAAAACTATTAAATTCGTCCATGAATGAGTTCAAAGGGGAAAAGGGTACTATATTAGCTTAATTAGGAGTAACCATGGATGTGAAATTAAGAACAAAGCAGTCAATAATTTTTTAAAACAATAAGGCTATTCTAAAAGTTTCTCTTTCTCTAGAATTCATCACAAAAAAAGTGTAGTAAAATAGAAAAACACAATCCTTCAGGAAATGGAAAGAATCACAATTACAAAGCATTCTCCGTCGCATCACTTTTGGGAAGAGTCTGTTAGTTCTGCCTTTCACATCCTAAATAAGTTGCCCATACTAGAAAAGTACATGCAATTTATTAAATAGAAGAATACCTTGTGTGAAATATTTCAATCTTTTGACTATAAGTATTTTATTCATAATAAAGATAAAGATCGTCTAGGAGAGAGTTATTCTATAATAGGTAAGGGTAGTTTTTTAATCTATTCTAACAACAGTAGAGAATATAGATTTCTATTCAACAAAATTTATCTATTGAAGAATATACTCATGCTGCTTTCGATAATACTAACCATTTAAATGAGAAAGAGACCATTTCAGATGAGGAAGGCTCTCATCAAAAGATTACCACTACCTATATTTATCTATAAAATACTTCGTCAGACTAATAAAATGATAAAGAAAACACATCAAATGAACAAGAATATGAATCCATCCAACATGAAAGGAAAAAGGAACTTGATCATCCGAAAAAGTCTATCTTCGGGATTTCTAAGGAAGAAATAAAAGTAAGAGAAGGTTGCAAAAAACATAGTAATGTTATTTTCTTATTTCAAATTAAACCAAAAAAATAAATAGATGAAGGCCCTAAAGATGACAGCTTGAAACTAACAATGAAAGAAGAGTTGGACCAATTTAAGAAAAATAGTGCCTGGGAACGAGTATAGACCCGAAGGAGTCTCAATAATTGGAACCAAATAGTTATTGCAAAACAAACTAAAAGAAGATGGATAAGTTGTTAAAATAAAGCCAAACTACTTGCTCAAGGTTACTTACGACAAGAAAGAGTTAATTATGATGATTCATTTACTTTTGTTGCATGGTTTGAATATAGGAGAATAATACTTGTATATGTATCTTTAAAAGGTTTAAAAAAATTCAAATGGATGTATAATTTCATTTGTTAAATGGGTCAGTTGAATAAAAAGTTGTGGCAATGCAACCTCCTCGCTTCGAACATTCTTGGTTTCCAGATCACACATTTGTACTATTTAAGGATTTATATGGACTTAAGCATGACCCAAGGGATTTGAATGAACGACTAAGAACATTTTCAATAAATCATGAACTCATCAGAGGAAAAATCGATAATACTCTATTTGTTAAAAGAACTTCGTCTAATAATTTGTTAATGCAAATCTATGTAGATGATATTATATTTCGTATTTCTAGTTCAACTTTTTTAAGGAGTTCTATGAGCTAACGCATGGATAATTTGAGTTTTTCAAGATGGGGGACTTAACATTCCTTCTAGCATTGCAAATAATGCTATTAAATGTAGGAACATTGATTTGCAACAGTAAGTATGCTAGGGAACACATCAACAAGTGTGGGATGGGAATTTCCAATGCTCTTGGAAACCCAATGAACACTACCTCTTTGCTCAATGAAGATTAAGAAGGTAAAAGAATTAATGAAACCATGTATAGAGGTATGATACGATCTCTCTTATAATTAACTGCTAGTACACTCAATATTTTATATAGTGCATATAATGTTCTAAATTTTAATCTGCTCCTCAATATTCTCATCTAAAAGATGTTAAATGAATCGTCCGATATATTGTTAGAACAAATGACTATGGACTTTGGAATAAAAAGGATACATCGTTTACCCTTGAAGAGTACTCTGATGTTGACGTTGCAGGAAGTTAATGATAATTAAAAAAGTACTAGTTGATGTTGTCAATTAGTTGTAAAATATCTTATTTTATGGTAGAGTAAGAAACAAAATTGTGAATATCTATCTAATACAAAAGCTAAATATATTGATGTTGGACAATGTTGTGCATTGACACTATTGATGATAGATCAACTAGTTGATTATTTGTTACTTTTTCAATCATGATAAAATATTTTGGATAACTCTAGTGCCATATGTTTGATAAAAAATTCAATGTATCATTATATATATATATATATTAAACATCACTTCATTAGGGATAATTTTAAAAAATGAGATGTTGAACTAGTATTTGTTAGGACTGATTTGCAGCTCGCTGATTTCGTTACCAAACCCCTTCTTAAAGAAAAATTCCATTGTCTAAGAGATTTCCTTGGAAATTGATCGAATCCTTTTTTGAATAAATTCGTGTGATTCCTTCCCCCAAACATTTTGATTGATGCCAAAGGGGAGAAAAATGAAAATTATTCACACTAATTTTTATGTAGAGATGTAGGGGGGGGGGGGATTTTAAAGGCAAAATGACAGAGGGAGCTTTGAAAAATCTATTAGAGCTTTGAGAAAATAGGGAAGTTAACTACTATTCATTATTGTAGTCGTCCATAAAAAATGGTGATATTTTTAGTGATATAATTTCAGTTGATTAAAACAAAATTGCAGTCAAATCATAAGAGAAGTCGACTCAAGAAGTTCTTCATCAAAACAAAAGGTGCCACATTTAATACTAGAAATGCTGGATAAAACAAAAGAATTTAAGAACATTTTGAAGCGGTCAAAGCATTTATGATGATATGGATAAATTAAAGAGGAATGTATCTTGAAACCCGATTATCATTTGTTATTCTCAATTTTCCATGATAATTGTCTTCTTGAAGACTACATTAAGACTGCATTCTTACTACTTCAAATGTATCAAACAGCCAAATTAATAAAAAGAGTCATCAATATGATGGTCCCTTATTCTTCGAATGATATCACCATCTTAACTATTTACAAGGATCAATACCCCTGGGTTGTAATAACTAGTTCCCACATCTATATACGGGACTAGCCTAATAAGCATGTTTTCTAAGTACTAAAACTATCTTTTTATTTTCTTTACATTTAATATGCATTGTGTCACATAGTGTATACCCACGTAGACAGAAACAACATGAGGGAAAACTTGAGTAAGGCATAACATCTATTTAATAGGATCTACTGGTCCCCTGGAAGACTTAGTATTCATTGTGGTCTAATGTACTACGACAATCTTAATAAGATCTCTTATGTGGTTGTTGGGCTCCTAATAGACTCAAAAAGTTTTGTGTGTTCGTGGAGATCCTAACAGACTCAGTAGGTCATGTGTGTATACAAAGCTACCTAGAGACTCAGTATTTTCTGATGTATTCACTAATATTCTAACAAACTCAACAGTGTGTGGCTTGATATTTCATAGGATTAGAATTGAATGATTGAGTTCTTAATCAAATACAACCATTTGGGTAAAAAGTGTAACACAGAGTTATTTAACACTTAGTCAAGGATAGATCAAAATAGTGAAACACACTTACAATCCAAGGGGAGTAGATTAAGTCTCATTTTGAGCCTTAACAAGAATAAAAATATTTTCGTGTACGTTTCCCTTTATGAACAAGTTTTATTATTATTTATTCATCATATTATAGTAAGAGTCGACTTTATCAATAAGAGAGTTGACTAAGGGAAAAAAATAATTTACAATTGACTATTGCTCTTTCATTTTGACTCCCTTTATTGACTAGTTATGCCATTTAAATTCAACAAACTCAATCTCTTTATACCGAAGGTTGCGAATCTATCGATCAAAAATCTAAATTGGGAATTATTCAAAATTCAAACTGTCTCTAACACTTATAATATCCACATGCATTGCTACAGAAGTGTTTGCTACGATTTCCTCAATATGGAGATCTGGAAGACCAATTCACTAATACAAGCTCTGTCGAAAGGTCTAAATCATGGGGAACATTACTAAATGTCATTAAAATCTACTATGATCATATCTAACATGGAGTAAGCTTTCCCTTATTATCAAACCTTATGACTCTATTTATAGGAGACACCTTAAAGAGTACCAACTTTCTAACATCAAACACTAACTCTCTTATTCTCACATTTGCATATGATTTATCTCAACACTGAGATTCCCTCACCCTTTCTATGATAAGATAAATTTTCTAAGTCACATTATGAATAGGATATGGCCCTACCTTTGTTTCCTTACCTACCTCAAACCATCCAATGGGAGATCTGTACATTCTAAGGGAACCATTTTCTTATGGCATGAATAAGACAGGGGAACCCTAGGGATACATACTAGGATGGATGAAACCCTTGTCTGTAAGATTTCTAAATGGTCTTTCAATTCTTAAAGCTCTATTTATTCCATCATATATGGAGGAATAGGAATAGGATGAGTGCCTAGATTGAGGTATATGCCAAAGTCAATCTCTCTGTGTGGAGGGACTTCGAGTAGGTTCTTAGGGAAACATCAAGAAACTCTTTAAATATAGAAACTTATTAGATATTAGGAGTCTCAAACTCATAGTCCTTAACTCATACTAATTGGTAGATACACCCCATAGAGATCATCTTTCTATCTTTCAAGTATGATATGAGCGTAGCCTTAGGAACAACAACACTACCCTCTCATCTAAGGACTATCTCATTAGCAAATTGGAAATGGATAATTCTAGCCTTATAATAAATAGTTGAATAGCATGAATGAGTCCAATACATGCAAAAAATAATATCAAAATCTTCCATGTATAACTCAATAAGATTAGCCAGAATAACTTTATCAAGAGCTGACACAGCAAACTATAGAAGATTCTCTTAGAAATAATGGAGACACATAAAGTCTCAAATAATCCCAGAACTTATTCCAAAGTGACTTGCATTATTAGGGGAAAAAAAAGATAGAGTAGCTCCACAGTCTAAAAAATCACACACAGCAAAACCATTAACCCTCAACATACATATAACAACATCATCTAACTACTTCTTCTCCTACCTAGAGTCCAATGTATAGAGATATTTGTTACACTAACCGCCACCAGGGCTAGAAAAATCACTCTACTGAGCTTGGCAGGCTTCTAGTATTGCTATAGAAGACATGGTTTTACCCTAATAACCGTATCCACCCTATCTGGATATAAGGAAACCTATAATGTCGTGGCATAGATTGACTCTAATGACCCAAAAATAAGGTTTTCATGAAGTCCACAGCCCACTAGTAGACAATCCAAAACCCTGGACTAGAGTGACGATCAATGGATGGGTAGCCCGGTAACCAGAGCAGAAGAATGAAAGGAAAAGAAAAAAGATGATGATAAGGGGAAAGTAAATCATAATAGATGAGGAAAAATATATGTAACATAGGAAAAACCCAAAAACCTTGTATTGTTATTATGGAGCATCTATTTAATAGAAAATACAAGTATATACAACCCAAAGTACCAAACGATACAAAATCTATCTATGATACCCAAAAATAAGGACAACACATCATGATAAGGAAAACCGTCCATCTTGAATGTTGAGTGCTCAAAGAGTCTCTGAAACTAATCTCTAACCTAGCTTGCACGACCACATCCTTCCTGATAACTCATACCAAGATCTACGCAACAAAAAGATACAAAAATACAGTACGAGTATCAAAACAAGGGTATCCAGTAGGCATCATAGGCAGACCGAGTAAAATCAAAGAATAAATAAAGCGAAGAGTGGTCATGAGAACATGAAAGGGAAATAACATACAAGTATAGAGAGATGGGAGGAAAAACAACTACTACAAGTAAGAACAGATAAGAGAAAGGCTACGCGACACCTACCTGGGGCTCTAACATAATAACCACGAGAAGAAAAGTATAATAAGGTATTAATAAGTCACAAAAGGTAAGAAAGAAATAATAACAATAGATAAAGAACAAGAGGCAATAAAACTATCAGAAAGATAACAAGTAAAATACTGCCCAACATCCCATACTACCAGTAAGACAAATAATATCCTATCTAGCAATCAAATCCTACTTAGTGTCCCATATCGCTGAAAGACAAAAACAGTAATCCAAGAATCCAACAAGACTTCCCACGTAAGCCAAAGAGTAAAATAAAGAACAAAGTATTCAATGCAATGGGGTGCTAAGAAAGTAAAAGAAGTGTCGATATACACTCTCCCGAGGATATTCTCAACACAGGAGGCACCCATAGGAGACATCTATGATAACACTACTTCCCCGGTATACCCCTCCCTCAGGATGCGCTTAGCACATGATGCATAGCAACCTAGGCCGGCAGGGCCCATAGAGAGATATGGGGTCACATACAAAAGTACCTTAGAAAAGAAATCCTAGGGCCAGTACCATAGGTCAACAATGCCAAAAACTAGATCACATCCTGTATAAGATATCTCAATAAAACTCAAGTGCTATAATCAATAAAAATCCTTAAGCACGATGAATGTTTACAAATAAGGGTCATAATATTATAAATTTACTCCATACTAACCAGCAGTTGTGAAAGGTATACATATAGTGTATAAAAATCCAATTCTAGTTTTTATAAGTTGGTTTTGAATATAATTTAGGGAAATATCTTCATACCACACAGTGGTCATGCCAGGTGAAATAATTAGGAAAAATATTTTCAAGCATTAGTCTGATGATAAAAAGATTATAATATCATTATTACCCAATGAAACCCAAATTCATTTATAAATGCCCAAATTAATGCATGCCCAAATAAATAAAACCACAAAAGACTATATTGACAACTAGTCCACTAACCAAAACAGGTGGATAGATACTAAGATCAGCCACTAAGTTATCCCCCTCCCAACAATACTCTAATCTAGATGCTCGTTTCAAACAAGTCTAAATGTGTTCTACAGAAACCAGAGACAGACGAAGTAAATAAAATTCCTATATAAAAATAAGGAGAGCGATAATAATGTCAATGAGTGGAACACATAATAGAAAATACACCCAAGATTGGCATTTACAAAAAATATCCAACGCTAATACCCAGTGTAAAAGTAAGTCATAGCCTAATTGGCACAGAAGATGATCTCATTATAAAGACCAGAAATTTGAAGAACCATGAATGAGACCAAAAGTACACGAAATTAGAAAAATAAGAATCTATGCATCTGATCACAGGCAGATTTACCTGCCGGAAAGCCACATAACTTGTACTAATTAACTTTGCTTTGAGAATAATAGCATAATACATGATGTTTTCATATTGAATATGAGAGAATACTACTAACCAATGTGATATAGCATCTTTTCAGGAAAATATGAGCAGCTGAAAGAAAATAAGTGAAGAAAAGGCAAGCCAAGAAGAAAAGAAAGATTTCCAGCAAAAATACACTGATCACGACAGGGATCACGTCGTGATCCTTATCGTGATTCGACTTAATTAGTAGCGGCTAGGCTTATTTTAATTGGGCTTAATTAAGGGAAATTTAGTCTTTTACCAATGAAGTCAGAAACCCTTAAGAAGCGTCTTGGAGGCATAATATGATAACTTTACACTTGGGAAGGAGAGGAGGC
>JBDJHY010722650.1:906-15696 GCA_039654485.1 Withania somnifera | reverse complement strand
TCTGCCAACTCCTGAACACTGTATCTCACCTTCATTGGAATAAAGTGAGAAGACTTGGTCAAATGATCAACAATCACCCAAATGGATTCATTACCGCTTAGAGTGGTAGAAAAACCAACAATGAAATGCAAGGCTATATGATTCCACTTCCACTAGGGGGATAGGAATCCTATGTTGCACACCTATTTCCCTCTGGTTCTTAAACTTCACCTTCTGATAGTTTAAGCAGCTAGCAACAAAATATGTGATGTCCTTCTTCATACCACACCACAAATAATGCTGATTAACATTGTGATATATCTTTGTCGCCCTTTTATGAATGGAATATATAGAACTGTGGTCCTCTCTAAGATTAAACTCACTAGATCACTAGACTTAGGGACTTAAATATTATCCCTAACCTCAAAATACCCTCAGAATATCAATTAGTCGTCTTTGACTCATCTCGCAACACCTTATCACGAATGGTCCTCAACTTAGCATTATCAAACTAAGTGGCAAGAATCTACAATATTAATGAAGAACGGGTTTGAACACATGTAAGCATACCAATGTCATATGAAATCTACAATCTAACCAAATTGTTGGCTAGACTCGGAACAACTCAAGGAAAAGGTTGATCCTCAACTCGAATACATTCCAAACTACACATTCTTGAGGATTTACTACTAAGGGCATTTTTTACCATGTTTTCCTTGCCCGGGTGGTACAAAAAGTCACATCATAAAAGTCACGTCATAATCCATAAGTACTAAAGTCCTTTTGGCTAAACGTGTACTGAAGGCTCCAATGGTCAGTGAACACCTCACAGTGCACTCAATACAAGTAATTTATCCACAACGTTAATACAAATACCACTGCTGCCAACTCCAAGTCAAGATTAAGATAGTTCTTCCCGTGAACTTTCAAATGCCTTGAAGTATAAGCTACTACCTTACCCTACAATATCAATACTCCTCCAAAACCAACCCTTGAAGCATCATAACGAATAGTGAAATAGTTACCCTCGACAGGCAAAGTAAGAGTAGAAGTTGATATCAACAATGACTTGAGATTTGAAATCTCACCACACACTCATCAGACCACTGAAAAGGAATATTTTTCTTAGTTAGTCTAGTCAATAGAGTGGTAAAGATGAAAACATCCAAATGAACTTCCTATTACCCAAAAAAACCAACAAAGCTCTCAATCTTAATCAGTGAGCGAGGCCTCACCCAATCACACACTACTACAATATTGGTTGGATCGACCATAATACCTTTTTTGGACACCCGTGTCCTAAGAATGCCACCAAACTCAGCCAAAAATCACACTTGGAGAACTTAGCATACAATTTCTCATCTCGTAAACTCTGAACTACAATTCTTGAATATTAAAGATAGTCTGCTTGAGTCTTTGAATAAACCAAGATATCACGATGAACACAATCACAAATGAATCCAAATAGGGATAGAATACACCATTCATAAACTCCACAAATGCATTTGGGGCATAGGTAAGCCCAAAAGACATCACCAAAAACCATAATGTCCATATCTGGTATGAAAAGTCGTCTTTAGAAGATCCAAAGGTCTAGTCCTCAACTGTTGGAAGCTAGATTTGAAATCAATCTTAGAGAATATGAAAGATCCATGGAGTTCGTCAAAGACATCATCAATACGAGGCAAGGGATACCAGTTCTGCATTCTGACTTTGATCAACTGTCTATAGTCAATACACATAGGCATAGAACCATCCTTCTTCTTCACAAACAAGACTGGGCACCCCAGGGTGACACATTAAGAAAGTTCTGCAACTACTCCTTTAACTCCTTCAACTTAGCTGGATACATATGGTAAGGAGGAATATAAATGGGCTTGGTTCCCGACTCCAAATCAATACAAAAATCAATATCTCTATCAGAAAGGTCACACAAAAGGTCTATTGAAAACACATCAACAAACTCTCTAACCATAGGAACCGACTCTAACGAAGGAGGATCAAATCTAGAATATTGTACAAAGTCCAAATAAAACATACACCCCTTCCCATAAACCTCCAAACATGAAGGAAAAAGCTAACTCAACAAGGATACAACCCACATATACCCTTGTACTCAACCCTCGGAATATCAGGCACATAATGTAGCAGTCTTCGCATGGAAATCTAAACTAGCATGGTAGGGAGAAAGCCAATCCATACCCAAAATGACGTCAAATTCTACCATGTCAAGTAAGATCATGTCTACCCGAGTATCATACCCCAAAAAGACTACTAGATGAGATAGGTACACCTGATCCACCACTAAGCCTCATCAATAGGAGTATACACATGAAGAGGGGTAGGAAATACATTAGATAACATGCCAAAACCAGCAACAAAATATGCAAACACATAGGAGTGAGTAGACCATAGATCAAACAACATTGAAGCAGGCCTAGAGAAAATTAGGAAAATTGCATCAAACGAATAAACCTCAGGCCTATCAGGAAAAACATCTCATTATGCGTGCCTATCTAGGGCTGAATGAGGGCATGGCCCTATATCCTTCTTGTCTATTATAAACCCTACCAATCAGTGCACCTCTACCCATCTGACAACTGCCTCAATCTCTACTTGAAGGTGTTGATGCTTTAGCCTGAGGAAGTTGATCCTGAGAAGCCTGCTGAAACTCCCTACTAATTTGAGGGACAATGCCTCCTAAAATAACCTAGATCCTCGTACCTAAAATAGGAATGGGAGCTAAAACCTACTTTGATGAATCCTGAGACCCAGTATGTCCACCTGGGCATGGAACCCTATAATGAGAACTATATAAACTCTGAACCGAATAAGAGAAACTCTTATATATTTCGCTAGTACCAAAGGATTGAATAGTTTCTAAAACAGACACCAATGATGAAAGTGACCAATATGCTGAAGGGAACCCCTACCTACAGATTAGACACCAAAAAAGTGACTATAATGATGGGGCCTCTTTGCCCTACTATCTATCGAACGAACCTCCATCCAATTACTCAAGCCCTCTCATAGCCTTGATTGTATCTATCTTATCCGGCTCATCCGGTAAGATAGAAAAGCATTCCTAGAAAGCTTATAGAAGAGAATACATAGTCATCAACTGTCATGCCCCTTGTCTTAAATTATCAAACTCAAGACATAGTCTTATCCCTTATACTACGGGACATATACCTATCCATAAAAGATCTATCAAACATCTCTCAAGTCATAGGACGAGATCCAGCCATTCTAGAGTTAAAGTAACTCCAGCAATGTCTAACTGGCCTTTGAAGTTGTAACATTGTGTAGTCTACCCCATGTTACTATACCATCCCCACACTATGGAGTAGCTCATGACAAGTAGTGAGAAACTCAAACGGTTCTTTGTCATGTCCACCATGAAACTGAGGTGGGTCCATCCTCTCATATCTCCATTGTTGAGCATCAGACAACTCAGCAATTGTCGTACCTATATCTCTAACACCAAAAATCTAAAGCTCATGTACTCTGTGTCTAATAAGTAGTTGTACCACCTAACTCATAACTATAGGCTGTTGTCGCATTGGAACCTAAATCACGAGTGGCTGACCCAACTGTCCTAGAACTACTAGTGGCTGCCCCAATGACTTATGCATAACTAGAACAACTCTCTACTCTGGGGTCTTCGCCCCAGTCTTGGTCTAAGAAACCTGCAGCATACGACCCTGTGCTAAACTCTCAAGTTCCCCAAGCTACCTCAATAAAGTATATTGTAACAATGGAGCTACCACATAATTTGGAGTTGTATCCTCAAATCTATCCATAAAGACTCTAGTAAAGCCGCACTATCTTTACCCCTAGCCGGGGCTACTCCTCTAACTCTTCCTTAGGCTCCAACTTGGCTTCTCACTCTACCCTACACCTTGTATAGAAGCTCTAGTCCTTACCATTTATAGAATAGAACATACAAAGGCTCAGTATATGTGAATCAAACACATTAGATAGAATTGAAATGATAAAGAAATGTTTCCGAAAGTTTTGTAGCCCCTAGAGGATAAGTAATAGCTATCTCTGCACTAATCCGCAAGGCTCTACTAAAATTGGATTATGTATAGTGGTACCTACAAACCTAGGGCTCTGATACAACCTTGTCACACCCTAAAAAAGGACATGATGGCACCTGCCTTCCCAATCCGGTAGGTTATCCAAATTCCCAAATAGCTAAGGTGATTAATCAAATGAAAGATTAGGAAAGTCAATACACAAGTATAAAATGAGGAAGTCTCTTATAAATCCCAAACTAAGTGTCATTGTAATTATCCACTAAAACTGAAGTTTGTACAATTCTTAAGTCTTTAAATATCGCTAATAAGTTAAGATACATAAAAATAAAAGATAATAGATATGCGACAAATGCTGAGAAGACTGGCTTCTACCTCGGAATATCTAGGATAAAGTCTGTACTAGTAGAAGGAAACGAACAATGAATGCTAGGCCTAGAACCTACACAAATGTGTAGAAAAAGCAAGATTGAGTACAAACAACAGTACTCAATAGCTTCCTCAGCTGGCTAACTATAAAGATAAAACAATTAACTCCTCCTAATCTGTTTTCCAAATACTAGAACCTGCATATATTTATATACAACATCACAAAAACAGTTTATAAGCTATACAATAGCCCAAATAGTATATAACAGTATCAATGTTATACATAATCTCTGGTTATTTCCCTATTTTCACCCAATATCACCTTCAAGATACCATCAAGTATTCATGATCCCAAGTCCTCATTAAAGATGATGTATATACAAAAATAATGGAATGAACATGTTACTATAACAATTATCTAGGAGTGAGAAAGTTACCACAATTAAAGTCATAAATGGAAATAATGTGAACAAGTAACCACAATTATAAGAAGCATCATTATGTAAACAAGTTACCACACTTAAAATCAATTAATTGCTAATGTGAACAAGTTGCGGAACTTAAATAATAGATTACTTGTTTGAATAAGTTACCATACTTAGAGGATAGAACCACTAGTGGGATAAAGATACCACACTTATTATAATTGGAGATAGTGTGAGAAAGTTACCACACTTCAATGTTAACAACAATAGTGTGAACAAGTTACCACACTTGGGCCAATGATAACGAAAAAGTGAACAAGTTACAAAACATCAAGTAATAGTAAATCTATGTTAACAATTTCAACAAGTATTATTCCATATCAACAAGGCCAAATCTGTTATTCAGCATCAACCAAAACAATGAGATAGTATGACTTTATACCCTGCAATTCAAGCTTAATTATTATCACCACTTTGTATCTAACCCCTCAAGTGAAAAAACAGTTTATTAAGGAAATTTCCCCAATCAAATATACATTTATCCCCAAATTCTACACTAAGGAACCCTATTTTGCATACATGAGTCAATCTAACAGTTCACAACAAAATCAAGTATTCATGTAAGCCAACAATTTCACCTTGTACTCCATTTAAATTAGCCCAACTCTAGTCTCCACATGATAAATAATAGTAATCCTGAGTCACCCAAGTCACCCCAAAGAAAAAGCAATTAGAAAGTAATTGTTTACAATTTCTTGAAAGCCATTAAACCTCAACTTGCCTTAATTTTTGACAAAATAGCTACTCAAGTACCTTTCTCTTCTGAATTGCCTCCAATCGAGAAGAATCTAGTCATCCATACAAGAAATTCAAGAAATATACACCAATAAACACCATTTTTTTAATTAATCAAGGATTATGCAAAAATCGACCCAAGTTAATGGAGTCAAGATCAAAGTTTGATCGTAGAATAATGTCATCTAATACCAAGGGATGCTAAAATATTAAGTTTCATTGGAAACCCTTACTATTTTATGGATAAAATCACAAGTTTTTACCATTTTGAATTTAACCTTTAACTCGCTGTTTTAGGGTGTAAAACCATGAAATTTCTATGTAAAATCATGCCAAATTGGTGATCAATCGATGAAAAAGTGATTGGAAAGTTTACCGAATAATTATCTTCAATTTCCTCTTTCCACTTTACCAAAAATAAGGACTTTCGAGAGTGTTTTCATGAGAATAATGAGCCAACAATGATAATATTTTATTTTTAAAACAAGTCCCAGGTGCATTTCCAGGCATGTACCACAAATGTTGGGCCCAATCACGAATGTGGAAGCCCGAACCCAGTACACTCTGCGAATGCAGTTACTATCCTACAAATGTGAAGATCAAGCATCCCGTACCCAATACAGTTTCTCCCACGAATGTAGAGGAGGCCTGTTGACTGTAATAACAGAAAAAACAAAAGAAACAACAAAGAAATCAACCCACATAGCTCCGAATAAACACCTGAGATTCATTTAGAATCCTATAAGTACAAAACACATATGAAACCATAGTATTTTGATGTCTCAAACTCAAAAAAAACTATCAAATCATGTGTATGAGGTCTCCTTGAACTGATACTCATTGAAGGTCCATTTTCACCATATAAGAAAAATGACCAAGATACCTCCGGGGATCACAAAATACATAAAAGACCTTATTCTAGTCTAAATTCCACCTCAAGAATCAAACAGAACCACCATATTTTCGATATGAGTATCTTATGACCAAATATTGACCTAAGTCAACTATTCCATCAAAAACTCCAACCTTAGCCTGTCTAAATGCTCAAACTCACTACTAGTAGTCTAAAATAGTAAACAAGTGTGTAACTAGAACAAATTCAACATTCAAGAGCTGATGGAACTGATGGGTTTCATATACGAGGTATAGAACACTATATGACCCCAATAGTTCCTCATTTGAATTTAAAAGCTTCAAAACTCAAATTTCTCCAACTTTCATATCAATTCACATCTTGCCCCCAAAAAAACCATGGAACCACACTTAGTTTGATATAATAGGACTACAGGAAGGGAAAAATAGTTAAAATACTCAAAAAAACAAAAATGGCCTTTTGGGTCATTATAGATAATTTTTGCAAAGATGAATATAGGAGAGAGGACTACCGCAAGGATAAACGGTTATATATTCCCCCAAATGAAAGAGACCATGCTACTAGATAAATCCTATAGAATGGATCAGAGGCTAGATAAAGTGTTAAAAAAGGTAGAGTCTTCATATAAAGGGAACAAACATATGCCGAATGACATGTCGATTATGACTTAATTAGTAGATCCCTTATAACACTTCCATAAAGAAATTAGAGAAGTAGATGGTACATCTATCTGCATCTATAAATCTAAGGTAGATGGGTTCGTTACCTAGTGACATAGTTACCAACCCTAGGAATAATGGTCATTGTATAACTATCACTACGTGGAGCAGAAAAGACCTGACTAATCCACTGATGCCAATTGATGGTGCTCTAGAGGATGTTGATGCTGAAGCTGAGCTTGGCAGAGAGACTACGTTGATTGAATTGTCTATTGGAGATGAGGCAGAAAATATTGATGATTAAGAAACTCAAGTTGAGTTTTTGATCCTGATCCAAACAAGGGGAAAAAGAGGTCTTGTAGCCTGGATACTGATCATGAAAAATCCTCCACCTTGTTCCATAATGCTTGAAAAACAAAATGGAAGTTGGAAAATTCCTCTAATTCATGAGTGTGTTGAAATAATTATCAGTGAATATTCCACTAGTGGAGACCCTGGAACATGCGACAGGCTATATAAAGGTCATTAAGGATTTGCAGACTAAAAAGAGGACTGTAAATTTTGAGCCTATTCATAAATTGTACCACTTTAGTGCAATTGCTTCAAAATATCTAGTGTATAAAAAAGAAGATCCTATAACATTAGCCATTCCCTACACCATTGGAGTGTTCAATTTTGTGAAAGCATTGTGTGATCTTGGAGCTAACATTAATCTGATGGCATATGCTATTTTTAGACAGATGGTCTTGGGAGCTCCCAAACCCATAAATATGCGACTTTTGATGGCTAATAGCATAGTGGATAAACCAATTGGTATTTTATATTATATTCTGGTAAAAGTGGATAAATTTTATTTTCAACTGATTTCCTGATCTTTGATTATGAAGTTGACTTTGAGGTGCCTATCATTCTGGGGTGACCATTTTTTACCACTGGTAGAGCACTTGTTGATAAATAGAGAGAAATATAGAAATTCAAATTGAATGATAAAGAATTGAGTTTTAATGTTTGCATATCCACGAAGCAACCTAGAGAGATAGGTGTAGTGTCTGTCATTGACACTATTTTTGTTGATGATGAGACACTGAGCGAAGTGTTATATGTTATAAAGACTTTAGTTGTAACAATTATGAAATTCACTAATGATGCGATGACTAAGTTTGAGGAGGTTGAGAGAATGTTGTATGGCATAGGGAGTTATTCATACCCACCAAATAATCTGGTTCTTGACTTAAAAAATAGAACAACTTCCCTTTCCAAATCTCTATTGAAGAGCCACTAGTTCTGGAACTTAAAAAGCTCCCTCCATACTTTAAGTATACTTTGTTAGGACCTGAAAACACTTTTCAGGTCATTATTGTTGCTGACTTATTGGAACCTCAGACTGAAGCTTTACTACCTATGTTGAGGATATTTAAGAGAGCCATTGGATAGACCATCTCGTACATCATCGGAATTCATCCCAAGATTTGCACTCATATGATACTATTGGATCTGGATTGCATTCCTAGAATTACTACCTATGCAAGAGGTAGTAAAAAAAGAGATAATAAAATGGCTTGATGTGTGTGTTATCTACCTAATCAATGATATAAGTGGGTCTGAGAATTAGCTTTGTCTTAGCCCACCTAAGAAAGAGGTAGTAAAAAAAGAGATAATAAAATGGATTGATGTATGTCTTATCTACCTAATCAATGATAGTAACTAAATGGGTCTAGTGCAATGTGTGCCAACAAATGGTGGAATCACTATGGTTCCCAATAACAAGAATGAATTGGTTCTGATAAGACCAGACATAGGGCGGAGAATATGCATGGATTATAGAAAGATGGACACAAAAGGATCACTTCCCTTTGCCTTTTATAGATCAAATGCTGGACATACTTGTAGGAAGAGGGTGTTATTGTTTTTTCGATGGTTCCTTGGGGTATGATCATGGATCATATGCTGGAAAGACTTGTAGGCAGAGGGTGTTATTGTTTTCTTAATGGTTCCTCGGGGTATAATCAAATCTTTGTTTCACTAGAGGACCAAGAGAAGATGATGTTTACTGATGTTATGATACTTTTACATTCTAGCATATGGAATTTTGGTTTTGAAATGCTCGACCTACATTCCAAAGGTATATGATGTCAATATTTAGTGACATGGTCAAGGAATTTATTGAGGTCTTTATGGATGATTTTTCTATGGTGGGGGCCTCCTTTGATTCATTCTTGGAGCATCTAGCTTGAGTTTTGTAGCGATGTCAGGAGACAAACCTCCTACTTAATTAGGGAAAATGTCACTTTATGGTGAAAGAAGGTATTGTGCCAGGTCATAAAATTCCTTCTAGAGGTATTGAGGTTGATCAAGCTAAGATAGAGGTTATATCAAAACTCCCCCACCAATTTTTTTTAAAGGGAATTCAGAGCTTTTTAGGCCATGTAGGGTTCTATAGAAGATTCATCAAGGGTTTCTCCAAAATTTCACAACCTATTTGAAAACTGCTTTAGAAAGAGGTGATGTTTTTTATGAAAAATGTCTCAAAGATTTTGAGTGTTTGAAAGAAAAGCTAGTTTCAGCACCTATCATTATTACTCCAGATAGGGCTCACCTGTTTGAGGTTATGTGTAATGGTAGTGGTTTGGCATTAGGAGAATTCCTAGGATAGAGACGTGAAAAGATGTTTATTATATTTACAATGCTATCAAGGCACTTAATCCGGAGTAGAAAAACTACACTATTATAGAGCAAGAGTTATTAGTCGTGGTGTTTTTGTTTGAAATTTTAGATCATAATTTTTTAATATCAAGGTCATGGTCCACATAGTCCATTCTTCTCTAAGGTACCTTATTTCAAAGAACAATGCATAACCCCAGTAGATTATATGGATTTTGCTATTGCAAGAGTTTGATTTTTAGATGATATATATTAAGGGCACTGAAAATCTAGTAGCAGACCATCTTTCCATACTTGAGATGGAGGAAAATCTAGGTGATGAGCTTGAAATTGATGATGCATTTCCTGATGAACAATTGTTAGCTATTTCTCAATACTTGATACCTTGGTATGCATACTTAGCAAATTTTCTAGCACGTGATGTGGTGCCTAAGAATTTGAACTTCCATAAAAGGAGAAAATTTTTACATGATGCGAGAAGGTATTTCTAGGATGATCTTTATCCCATGTATATGCTGATAATATGATATAAAGTCGTGTTCCAAAAGTAAAGATGATTAGCATTCTTGAGGCCTATCATTCATCACCTATGAAGGGTCACTATAGTGACATACAAACTGTGTAGAAAATCCTATAGTGTGGGTACTATTGGACCACCATTCATCAAGATGCACATGATTTTTCCAAGGCTTGTGATAGATGCTAGAGGTTGGGGGTATATCTAGAATACATGATCTACCACTAAATCGCTTCCTTGAGGTGGAATTGTTTGATGTTTAGAGAATTGATTTTATGGTGGCCGTTCATTCATTCATATGGGATGAAGTATATTATTGTGGTTGTTTATTATGTGTGAAAATGGGTGGAAGCAGCTGCTTTTTAAAACAATAAAAGTAAAAGTCTAACAACATTCCAGAAAGGAGCATATTCTTATGTTTTAGTACCCCTAGAGGGATCATTAGTGATGATAGTTAGAACTTATATATTTGATTTTTCAATGATATTATAGCTAAATATGGTGTCAATAATCAGGTGGAAACACCCTATCATCCCCAGAGAACAAAATAAGTTGAAGTTCCGAATCGAGAGATCAAGACCATCTTAGCTTCGAATGTGAATGCAGATCGTACTGATTGGTCAAGAAGGTTATATGATACTTTATGGGCATACCAAATAGCATTCAAAACCCTCCATAGGTATGTACCCACATCATCTTATTATTGTAAAGTATGTCACTAGTCATTGAGCTTAAGCACAAAGCACTGTGGGAACTGAAGAAGCACAACTTAAGTTTGAAAGAGACCTCTTACTTGAGGCTTGATCAATTAAATGAGTTAGATGAGTTCAGGCTTGGATATTATGAAATTTTGTGCTATAAAAGGAAAAGGTAAAGTTGTATCATGAACAAAATATTGAGAAGAGATAATTTAGTTTAGGTGATTTGGCCTTGCTATTCAATTCCAGACTTTTCTTATTTCCTGAAGTCCAAGTGGTCTGGGCTATTTAATATGGTGCAAGAGTTTTTCTAAGGTTCTATTGCACTTGAAGACAAGGATAAAATAGTTTTAAAGTAAATAGACAGCGAGTGAAGAATTATTGGGGAGCTTTAAAGATGGGAAGCTGGTGGAAAGCATCTACCTCGATGAGTCTGAGCAGTAGATTTAGCTATGTCATGCTGTAATGTAAAATCAGGAGTTTCTAGGGCGGCAACCCAAAATTGTAAATGTAACATGTAACCGATGTTTTTACATAGTGTCATAGTTTGTTCAGTGTGCGTAGGAGTGACAAAACATAGAAAAGGTAAAAAATTGCAAAAAAAGTTCCAGGGAAGAAACCACAGGTCAGTAGCACGAGTGGTGCTTTTACACCCTACAACTCGTGGTCTAGGTTGTACTTACTAGATATAAGATGCAAACTGCAAGGGACACTCCACGATTGGTCTCATGATTCATGGATTTCAATTCTAATGCCCGTGGTACTAATCGTGGTAGTGACCTCCAATGTTTTCAGATAAAGTCCCACAATTATACATTATTAGTCGCACTATTGCATACCATGCATCATTGTGCATAACCGTGGAGACCTGGAAATAAAATCCATTCAGACTCCATGACTCAAAGCATAAGTGGTAGTATCTCACATTACGACTTGTGCTTGACTAGTCATGGTTTAGGTAAGTCTCGTCATTCCCTATAAGCATTAATATATACCACGACTCATGGAGTTCAACACTATGAGTTGTGGTCCTTCTTATGGGAATTAGGGAGAACCTTTTTTAAATAAAAGGTCCACCCGACTTTATTCGTTCTTTCCAAAACCTATTCAAAAGAGTATTTACTTGATTGAATTAGGAACAAAATCCAAAATCAACACATCCATTTGCAAATCAATTAATTGGTTGTATTAATTTCTCCTAGAAATAGCTCATCACATTAAATATACCCATGATTTCCTTCCATATATCTCGCTAATGTCCTATCTCATTGATCATCATCAATCCTAATCCCTGATAAGTAGCCAAACCAATGTGTATTTTGTTTGCTTCAATTTTCACTCAATCAATGCGTCTACATTCTCTTGTAAGTTGGTTCATGAAGTTTTTCATGAACTCTATATGTTTTCTTCACTAAGTATAGGATTATACTAGGATTTTCATGCTTAGGGGTGCTAGGGTTTGATTAATCTTGTTGATCATAGTTGAATGTAGGGAATTTCACTAATCTTTGTAAAAATTAGTTACAATGTGCTTTGGTTGTTGAGTAATAATGGATGATGTTGTATTAGTCCCTGTTCTGGTTATTTTTACCCTCTGAGGCTTTAGGATTTATAGACTCATTGCAATTTGAGTATCGTTTTCCCACCAACCTCTTTGTCCTAATTGGGATGGGATTCAGGTGAAGTCTAAGTAGCCTGGTGTGTGATTACAAAATAGATATGAGGGGTTTGCATTTTTATGCTGACTCAAATGATCGTACTGTATTTTTAGATGAACTGTGAAAATCAAACTTAGATACTTGACTTGATATTGGTATTTACAACCCCTAGAAATAGTTTAATGGTTTGTAAACCCAACATCGAGTGAAACTACCAAGTTACGAGAATAATCTCTAAACTAAACTGATAAGACAAGGATCACGATTGATCCCACGAGTCATGGTGCTAATCATGATTCCTATAAAAAAGGATGATGCCCAGGTCAAAAAGTATGAAGAATTGTATGACTCATACTATTTCATAGCACGAATCGTACAAAGGTCATACTGATTAGAATAAAGTGTACATCTATGAATTGTGGTTTACTAAAGCACGAATCATAGTGTGATTCACATTGATTGAACTGAAAAGATGACTTACTGTGTATGTTGTACAAATCTTACCACGACCCTTGGTTTTCCACACCATGAATCATAGTTTTAATCTTATTAATTTGGATTCTATTTATTTCTTCTAGATGTACACTACAATCCACACCATGAGTCATGATTCGCTGTTCTATGACTCGTGGTCTATTCCATATTGTTCCACCTGCACAACTTTAACCATTTTCCAGTGTTCGTTTACTTTTATTTCTTTGGTTCTTAGTTCTTTTATTTTTAGTTTAGTTTCTTGTGTTGGTTGTTTTTTTTTTCATTCCTTGTCTTGGGTACTAATACCAATGACATAGGTACAATGCCACAAAATTAAACACCAAGCAAGGTGGCGAGCAGCAAGCACAGGGATCCCCACGCCAATTGATTGATAAACCAGATGATCTTGCTAATGTGGCTCCGTGGAGATATATTTAAACACAAAATTTGGGTTGCAGCCTTATCAAATAAGGTTACATGCATCGAAAGAGGTTGCAACCTCGTATTCTCCCTTTCTGTCAGAAGAGAAGGATTTTTCCTTAGAATCTATTACAGATGAGGATGGTTCAACAAAGTCCAAATCCGGATATAAATCTAAAATCTCTGAATATGATGATGTGAACTCCCGAGGTGAGGGTGAGAAATATAAAGATACAGTTGAGGACTCCGAGAAGAAGAGTTCTAGCTTTCCTACTCTAAAATATGAGCAGAGGTTATTAAAGAAGTGAGCCAAAGAGAGACATAACAAGAGATGGGTAGTTCCCATATGCAGGTTATATTTGTTCGGGACCTAAAGGCTTCAAAACCTAATGGTGATCATACAGGGTTATATTTAAGGAGCCTCACCTATCTTCTCATGAGAGTAAGGTGCTTCCTGAGCTGAGAGTAGTGTTTGAGTATATTAGTAGTGGTGGATTACAAGGGTATCGGGTTAGTACGACCTAAAATTAGTTATGGAGTTTTATTCTTCCTATTGGGTGACATTCATCAATTCATCCTGGAAGTAGAAGGAACCCAAAGACTTGCCTCTGATACAGATATTTCTAGTGTGAGGCTGATCAATTGATATTTTGGAGTGGACTATCTGGAGATTCTTTTATAGGCCTTAGTATAAGGTTCCTGTTAATTGTGTTAAGTATAGATTGATGGTCCAAATTGCTAAGAAATATGGTGAAGATGAAAGATCTAGTAGTAAGGAGAGATTTAGTAGCATGGATTGCTTATGTGATTTTTGAGCAGGGTGCGGAGTCCTCATGGATCAAAATTAAGGAAAATATCACAAAGGCCTCCCTGTATTTTATTTCTAAGTGTCTATGGGAGGTTGTACGATTATGGTTGAACCTACAATTAATGACAACACACTTACTCTAAATCGTGGAGTACTAATAGCGAGTATGTGTTTCGAAAAAATCTAGACATACCCCGGCTCATAATTGGGGAGATGAGAGAGAGAGCCTCGAGGGAGAACACCAACATTCTGTTCCTATGTTTGATTTATTAGTTGTGTATTGACTCTAGGATACCCATACTTCCTAATATTGATCTGATGAGAGAGGTTACCTAATTTTTTGATACTGTACTGATTTGAGATGATACTAATTCGATATCCTAGGCTAGAGGTCAAAACTTATTTATTGCTAC